>CAOKZL010003078.1:0-128675 GCA_948472985.1 Iguana delicatissima
CAGGACGGGACAGGCTGAGAGCCACACCCTGGATTTTGTCAAAGCAAGAGATTTGCCAATAGGCCACCACATTTTGTTCATCACAAGCAGAGCATCCTAGCCATGGGAAGCTCCATCCAAGAGACACACTCAGATCAGTGCCTTTTTTGGTACACCACTCTAGGAACATAATTAACAAGACATATAAAATACTCACAGGAATAGGAAATTAGAAACATTAGCAGCCTGTATTTCAGTGGCTGCGGGCTCTTACATGTTAATTAACCAGTTCAGACAGAAACAACAGGATGTGATCTCTGATTAGCTCAACATTGCTGAAAGTCAAGTTACTTTAATGGCAGTAGTAAGGAATTAAAGTTCTAACTGGGAGCTCCCAGATTTAGCAAAAAATGGCCCCAGGACCATGAGAACATTTCCAGAAATTACATAATGTTTTTTAACACAGAGCTAATTTTTTTTCCCCAGTGGTGCTCAGAGCCTGCAGTAAATTAAAAGATATTGCATTTTTTCTCCCTTTTAGTCCTGTCATTCATGCCATGAAGGGGGAAAAAAGGTTTACTGGACTAGCACCAGCTACAGTAACGTTATTCAATCTATTGCCAAATGGTAAACCAACACTTACAGAAATCCAATTGATTTAGTTGGGACTAGCAATTTGATTTAGGCCATTTTTAACACAATTCATTCTCTTCATTCCTGTTTTTTTCTTTTCTTTTAAAAAATGTCTTTTGCAGATTGATCAGGTCAAATAATGTTTTGTTGGGTATATACTAGAGGCTAGATATTATTTTTCTGGTGTTAGTTTCACATAACTCTAATTCATGTAATTTCCATACCAATCTATGATCTAAAAAAAAAAAAAGCACTGCTGCAAACATGCATTTATTTTTATTTTCTTCTAATTTATGTGTTAGGTATGAAATGTTCCCCAATGACAGGAGGATTATGGAAGCTGTTTGTTCAAAAGAGTAATTTTTACAAGTAATTTCTGGTACAAGTAATTTCTGGCCACAGAGGCATAGCTGAGTGAGGAGAACTGCCCATTTGTGTCTACCTTAACTGGTGATGGAAGAACCTTGCTTGAATATGCCCCCTCCCTCTCCCACCAGCACAACCATTTAGTATCCAATGGGAGGAGCAAGAGTGAGCTGACAAGCAAGCAGCGGTAGAAAATTGGGAAGACAGCGGGGCAAAGAGTGTAGTCCTTAAATTTATTCAAAGACTTGGAGGAAAATGTGGCAGGAGTATTTTCCACTTGGAGAACTTTTTCTGCAAGTTGAATGTATAAAATATTCGAAAGTATGCAAAAAAATCTTGTAATCTTGTTCAGCAAAGAGAAAAAAATTGATCTTTTAAAAACTTCTTGTATGTGAAAGAAAACTCAATAAACATCCCTTTATGTATTTATCTCCATCCATTTTAATTTTTATAAGCCTCAAGTCTTTGTTCTGGGAAAACAGTGGAATGTAATTAAAATGTAGAAGGAGGAGAAGAGGAAAACAAGAAGACTGCATTACACATTAATTGACCTGAGTTTGCAAGCAGGGCTATTAAGAACAGTATCTCATGGGAGTCTTTCATTAATAAGGTCATCATAAGTTGGAGATGACTTGACATCACATAACAGCTACCCCTCAAAGGGCTAAATTGCTAGGATGAGAAGCAAGCTCTGAGTCTTGGGCATGATGGACAGGGAGTGGTACCTATGACCAGGTGACAGATCACTCAAGCGTGCTGGTGCCAGCCTAGATGGCATATCTATCAGTTGTGCAGGGGAAATAAAATGTGGGTAGCATGGGCAGTCATATTCTGGAACCTGATTTTGAGACATGTTTCTCAGTTCTTACAACATGGAATTCCAATCATCCCTGCTCATCTTCCCCCCAGGTTCCCAATTTTATCTCTTTTGCTCCTTGCACTGGTGATATCCCATATAACGGATTGTGAAACCTTTGGATTTCCACATGTCGTGAGGCTCCGAGCCCTAAATTCCACCCAGCCTGGTAGGAGATTATGGGAATGGCATGCCAATATATCTAGATGGTCAAAGTTTCCCAAGCCCTGTTAGTGAACCAATCTGCAACTGATCTGGGTCCGCAAAAGCTTCAGTCCAAACTATTTGTTCTGTATGACTTAACTCTTCCTTTTTTGCCCTAACACTCTGGATCATGACTGTCTTCTTATTTAGACTATGACCATCACTTCTGGTAGTTCTGAAGCACAGAGCTCTTTTTCCAGCTGTGACTACCAGCCAAATTCCTTCAGAACAGGCAAAATTTTTCTGTTGAAAGCTGTCCCTATGGGCCTATTGATGTACTCCCAACACAATGGTATCTCTATGAATTATTACACCATTATAACATTTTGTTCTGTCAACACTGTGGGTTTAGTAAGCTATATTCAGGTATGGGAATCATGTGCCTCTCCATCTCATGGCTGTAGCTTGCATAGTCAAGGGTAGGGAATGGTGTGAACGGCACAATCCAATGATAGAGATACAGTGTATGTTTCAGTCTAGTTTTTTTTACAGGATTTATCCCCTCCATTACACACTTGAATTATCAAGTTACTGACAGCAAGATTCTTGAACTGCTGGTTTTGCCCAGGGAAAATGTGAATTAAGCGAAAAACAATAGCAAAGGGTAAATGTCTAAAGACTTAGGGCCTTCCCACCCTACTACACTGTTATAGTGTTATTATTCCACTTTCAACATCCTGTGGAATCATGGGGTTTGTAGTTTACTGAGGCCAAAGAGCTCTCTGGCTGAGAATTCTAAAGGCCCCTCCCTTAACTGCAAATCCCAGGATTCCATTGGATGTTGAAAGCGGAATAATAACACTATAACAGTATAATGTGGAAAGGCCATTTGTCTAAGTGCTTTTAGATGATGACAAAGATGAAGGTGATAATGTTTCCTGACGTCAAAGCACTGATAAATCCATATCAAATCCCTGAAGTACCATTGTCATTTTGAAGATGACGAAAAACATCAGACGGATGAGTGACACATGCTTATGCTTTGTATACCTCCTGGCCTTACAGCCATAGTTCTAAATATTTTCTATGTGTATTTCCAGAAATGCTTGTTACTTTTCCATTTTTTGCCACCCAACCTCAGGAAATATGAATACCAAATATGATGATTTTGAATTACAGCCATAGGTCTAAACATTTTCTTCAGGTATTTCCACAAACAATTGTTACTTTTTCTTTCTTTTGATGTCCAAGCTTGGGAATTATGAATTCCAAACATGATGACTTGAATTATAATTAGGAATGGAGGAATGTTTTATCATTGTGGAAGAAGGTCAGTCCAAAAATATCCCATAGGTCCTGTAGAAGCTTGTCCCAACATTTATTGTTTGCTATTTACTGTGTTTATTGATCTGATCTTTATTGATAGAAAGTCATTTAGAGCTTGTTTTAAAAAGAGCAGACACAGAGAACAGAGGGCAGAAGTAATAAGTTACAAGTTACATTGTTACCTTTGGGTAACAAAAGGGCTAACAAAGTTACATTTTAAACATAGTATAACTAGTAAGAGCAAAGTTAATATATCTGCATAAGGGTAGGAGTTTCTAATTATTTTCAGAAGTTATTTTTAAAAGCATTTGAAGAGGCATTTTGACAGAAGTTTTCAAGTTTTATGCCATTCTCTTATAAATTCTCAGAGTTTTTTTCCCTTTACAAAAGTAAAAAAGTAATGGAAAAATAACAAACTCTGCAGCATTTAATGTAATGAGCTTTTCATCATTAAAATGAGTAACAAGAACAGGTTACTTTTTAAATGCTGTAATGACTAACAGAATGGATCACTTCTAAAATCTAATTCCATGTGCCAAGCAAGAATACAAACTAAGTATATCCAACACCTCAGCACCCACACAACTACATTTGCTTGGGTAAAAGGTTTTATTTCTAGGTTTCATTGCAACAGTTGTGACTCTCTGCTTGTAAAAACACATTTGATATCTTTTGGCAGGGGGAAAATGTTTGCAACTCATGTTACTGTTCATATAGTCTGCAATTTCTGGAAGAATTGGTGAAGAGTGATAGTTATCTCTCATAGTCATCCTATATACGTGTTTCATATGTTTAAGGAATACATAACATAGTAACTGGGCATTTGCTAATTAATAAAGTAGGTCTATAGCAATAACAACAACAATGATGAAGCTTTCATAGTTGCATTCTCTCTAGTAAGCTGAACAAGGTCAGCACATCTTTCCACTGAACAAGGTCAGCACATCTTTCCACATAAGAATGTTTCCCTTGTAGAATGCCTTTGTCCGTTGGAATGGGATAATTTTTCCTCTCCCTCTATAGAGGAGTATCAACATCTTCTAGGATGAGAGATTATGAGAAATCAGATAATGGGTCTTGCCTTGTGGGTGTTAATGGTTGTATCCCACCCCAGGAAACCAGTCCATTGTTCCTCTCATCACACGGACCCAGTGGATAGCAGCTGTGATGAAGGACTACTTCGGTCAGCTGAGGACACAAACTGGCTTTGTCTTTGCTTTGTATTCTGTTGGTGAATCCCATTTGATATCTACATGTGATCAATAAACTATTGTTTTGGTGCTTCTGTGATTGCATTTCATTTTGACAGACCCTTGAGCCTGAGTTGAGTGGATCAGGACTCTGGAATTTTTACAAATAGTTCTGCTCAATGCATACTTTTGTCCAATATGAAAGGCCACATGTTTCTTTAATCATGAAGTGTTGGTCACTCTTGACTGCTCCCATACCTCATAAGCACAAACAAAATGGTCACATCTGAAAGCATGTTGTGAAATCCCATCTGCATGGCAGCTGCTCTACACAATGAGCTATTCATATGCATCAGTATTTCAACTTGCCACCATGCTGTTTTTACCACACACATTGCTTGCTGGCATGTTTTGCAATGGTGAAGATGAACTGAGTAGCCATTGTGTACATGCAACTTAGAACAAGCTGCACGTGTCATTATTACTTGTGAAGCATCATTCTCAGCAATCAATATGGGAAATTTTTCTGTTAACAATTATGTAGTTGCTTCAAAGTAAAACAAAAATAATTTGAGGAGCCTGACCAGAGATCTTTTACATTTTGTCTGTATTTGCCCTTAGACAGCTACTATCATAACTAATCCTCCTCTGATTTTATAAAACCTATATATTTATACTTTTGTTTTAAAACGATATACTAGTAGGTATATCTCTCAACTGGTGGTCTGCAAAAGCTGCTTCCTAACACTGAAAAGAAGTAGTGCAGCTACTATCAAATCCTTCTAATCCAGAGCTTTCCAAACTTTTCATGTTGGTGACACACTTTTTAGACATGCATTATTTCATGACACAGTAATTCACTTTTACTAGCAAACAGGATGTTAAACTAACCCCTTATGAGAGATACAGACATATACATAAATTGCAATAACAAAATGTATGGAGACACAACATATCTCATGAAAATCTTTCATATATTTTTAAAATATATATGATTTATAAATAATAAAATACATTTCCAAGATTGTAGACGACACATTTACACACTTCAGGTGACACACTAATGTGTCACAGCACACCATTTGGAAAGCCCTGTTCTAATTTCTATCCCTAGCCAGCAGGCTTTAAAAAAAAAAAAAAGCTCCTGATCCATTTTGGCTGGATTCACCTAGTCTTTTTAACCTGCCTTCATCCTGTGCTTCTATGGCCTTCCTACCTCCACAACAAGAAGAACAGCAACAACAGTTTCAAGCATCTTTTTTGCTGATATTTGTGTGTGCTTAATCTCCTTTGTCCAACAGTACTTGGCAGCAAAAGGCTCGACACTCCACTACGCCACCAGGCCATCTTGTCAATTAAGTGCTTGCTAACAGCATTATGAAAGGCCTGTTTGTGCTTTGCGAATCCCTTTCAGGCAACCCACTGGAGTGTGAAACATCTCTGTATCACTTTCAAGCCTAATTAGCTGCTCAGTCCTTCAAAGCACTTGATTCAGATTTCTTTTCCAGTGTGTGAGGAGTAGACAAGCAGCATCCAAGCTGGCCTGTAGTTGAAGGGGACTGTTATGTCTGTTTGTTTTAATTGATGTGGTTTTAATTGCCTTTGTAATCTCCACTTATAATGTTTATATTTTCATTGATTTGTCATTGTTTTCAGTTGAATGTTGCTATTGCTAGTCTTTTGGTCTCTTTTTTTAAGCAAAAAGGCAGGGTATAGGTACACACACTTCAGAGTACTGTCATCTTCTCTGCTGGGCCAGTAGTTTCCTGGAATCAGCTATCTGCGTCTTGATTCAAACTGGCCCATTTCCAAAAAGGAGTTCTAGCAGCGGTGCTGCCATGTTTGAGCAACATGTCCTCTGGAGTCCATTCGTACCCCCCCCCGCCCTCATGCCATTGGTTTCTTCTGCTGCTGCTTTTCTTCCCACCACAATCTTTTTCTTCCACTCCCTGGAATGACCTCTCTTTTCTTTCTTTGCATTGTCTCTTCTCCCTGCAGCCTGGCAGCTAAGGTTGCCATTGCAGAATTGTCCCAAACCCTGAGGTTTCCAGCCAAAGGCTGAAATCTAGGGGTCGCCCTTAGTGATATCATTAAGCATTATACATTAAGTACCAAACACCATTGTTCACACTATGCCTTTCAAACACACGCACACGCACACGCACACGCACACGCACACACACAAAGTACATATTTTCCTGTGTGAAAATTAAGACAGAAATTTTGACTAAAGAGGCTGTTTCCAGATCAAGGTGAAAAGGGGGGACTTGCTTCTTCTTCTCATTTACTTAGGGAGATCAGATAAGGAACATTCAATGTAGCTTATTTACTTCCTGCCAGGAGGAAGATGCAGAGCAGAGAGTGAGCTCTGGCACCACAATGACTGAGAAGGAAGTGAAGTAAAGTGGCTCCTCCATTTTTGCAAGGGTTAGGAGTACAGAACCCTCATGGAAGTGGAAAAAACATGAACAGCCCCCCCACGCTCCCCCTCCCATTCCCTTTTGGTACTTCCCACCCTCTCCATTCTCTTGCGTTTTGCCTCAGTGCATATCTACCACACTGAGGCAAAATACATAGGAATGGGAGGGGGAGCTCCAGAAGGGAAAAGGAAGAGTTGTACACACCTCCCCTCCCATTTCTTTGTGTTTTGCCTCAGTATGAATTCTCCCACTGGGGCTGAATGCATGGGAATTGGAGGGCGAGCTCCAAAGGGGAGAACACATGTGTGCGTGCCTCCACCCATTCTCTTACCTTTTTCCTGAGCATGCATGCCTCCCTTCTCCTTGCCCAGGAAAGGCTAACAGAATGGAAGGAGAAGAATGGGGGCAGGGAGACACACAGGCTCATGAATAATCAAAGTCACAAAGGTCAAACCTGAGAATATGCACGGAGGACTGTAAACACATAAGTTTGTTGGAGAGTCTTTGCAAGTTCCAGTACCAAACCAACTAAGCCTCAGAAATTATAGCAAGCTGCTCATCTACTAAGTGAGCTGGAGATTAGCAGATAACCCTTTCCTCATGCCCAAAGGTGAGCCACCCAAAACTAAGAATACGCGCACTTATGTTCTACCTGGAGATGACCCACACAACTTGGAGACTCAGAGCCAGGCTCTGAGATCTGACAACACTGCCAGTGGTCATTCAGGCACTTTCTGTTTTATCCACTCATCTTCTCCCAGCACTGTTCTGCTTTCTCCCTACTCTCAAGTTTAAAGATAAGCTGCACATTTATATCAGACTGATACAAATTTTAACTGAGAGGGCTCCATCTTACAAAATCCTGGGAACCATAATCTTATGACACACTAGAATTCTTGGCTAGAGAGCTCTGTGGAGTACTCTAGAGATTTTTCAGTAGAGAATTCCAAGAACCTCACCCAACTTCAGTCCCAGGATCTGTAGGATGGATCCAATACGGTTAAACTTTTATTAAACTGCTATAACTTTATAGCATAGCTTCCAGTGTGTTTGTATTTCCTTTCTCTCCCCTAAACTATCATTAAATATGATGGTGAATATCTATATCTATATTGAAATATATTTACATAAATACACCTTGTGTAAGTTTTTTCAAAGATATCAAGTAATCTAGCATTTTTATGTGGTAGATTTATCTAACTTGCTGCGTTCAGAGTGGCTGTTTTGGTGAATGTGTAATTTGGTCTGAGCATCCATCTCATCATGAGCATGGATTAAGGGCAAGCGCATGCAGAAGCGGTATTGAATTTGGGTACTGTGTCAGCTCAGTTCCAGGGCAGAGTAATCTGCAGTTCTTGTGGCAAACCACTCCAAAGCCTAATCTGTCAAATGAACATTATGACCACAGTTATCCATACACACACACACACACACAAACCAAAAATGGACCTGAAAGAAAAAAAACCACTTATGACTGCTTTGTGGCTATCTTAATTTTGGTTTTATATGACCCAGCTCACAACAGTCATTAGCAATGTTATTGGTTGAGAGTGTGATGCAATTTCTGAAGGAGACAGAGGTGGAGAGATATTTAACAAAAGGTATATATCACTGTTATTACAGGCTTTAAAGAAGCTGCAGCAGGTTCTAAAGCATGGTAGCCTGTGTATCTTCCTGACTTGGCAGGAATACTCCTGATTAATCCTCTGTCATTTTGCTTTTCTAGTTGCTTTTAAAATGCCCTAATTTCTCTCTCCTTCTCCTACTTCCCTCCTTTGTCCTCAGCTTACTTCAATTGCTGCAAACTGAGTTCAAAGTGCAAAAGCAATTTGCACTCAACTTAGCAAATGGGAGAAGAGAGGTATAATCTTGCCCTTCCCAATAGGCTAAGGGAAGAACAAACTGCTGCAGCCTCTCCTAGCCTCTGTATTCTTCCTCATTAATAACTGTTGCCATCTTGACTACACTCTAATGCTGCTTGGCCATATGTGTCCCAATCTGCATCCATGAATGTTGGAGGATATAGAAATATACTACAAAGATACATCAGTGGGACAAGGAAGGAGTCTTTTTGCAACTACTTCCCTTATACATTACCCCCTGTCCTATTCCAGCCCTTTGGAGTGGACCAGATCAGAGTAACATGAAGGGGACTGCAGCAAAAAGAGAAATAGCTGAAAATTACCTTGTTGATCTCAGTCTACCAATAGAAGCTTTTTCTGCAGGAGTGGGTGCAGGACAGCACATGGGCTGCTTGAGGCCCCTGAAGATCCCAGTCAGTTCCTTCCAAGTTCCTAACCTCCGTTAAAAAAAAATTATTTACAGTTAGAAAATGGCAATAGCAAATGGTTTGATGTTGCTTCCTGTCACCATTTTGAGAAGAATTGCAGAGGAAAATGGAGGTATATTGGCTTGGTGGTGAGTGACCTTGAGAGAGTCTGGAGAAAAAATGCCTCCTGCTGTACTGAGTCAAAGCTTTCCATCAGTGAAAGGATACTGACTAGGTAGAAGCTAGTGATATTATTATGCAGATATAGTAGAACTGCTGGTTTTTAAAGGCAGGAGGACCCAATATGTAAGACTGACATAACATCAAGTTATCTTTTTGGAAGAAACATTTTGCAATAGCTGGATTCTTTCCGCTTGCTCTATTTTTATCCAAAATTTCTAACTGCCCCAGATCAGGAAGTATGCAAAATATGGGCAGCAGTGTCAAAATCTAAAAGGCTGTGAAACATCAGTAATGTGCAGTCTGTGTGTACACTGTTGTATCACCACCATCGGAATATAGATGTCATTCATCAAGATGGGGAACATCTTTGTGGCTGACATAATAAAAGCAAAACATAGCTTTGCATGAAGTAGAATTGCTCCTGACAAAAATCAGTGCAACATCTAGAGAACGTACAAGATTCACTGCCTCCGGAGGCTAACAGCTCCTTTGCAAGAGTGGGTTAATTTCATGACTGCTCAGATAAGAGTAATCAAAATCTCATAATTCAGAGTGTAAACCGATTGCCTTCAGGGGTTAAGAAGAAAGGACTGTGCTTCCTTCATAGCATTGCACAATTTTCCAGGCACATGAGGGGCATTTTAGGTAGAATCAGACAAAGGGCTCTTTGTTGACTTGTATGATTTCAAGTTGACTCAGACTTATAATAACCCGAACTGTGGGGGTTTTTTGGGGAGGGCAAGATTTATTCAGTGTGGGTCTCCCATTACTTTCTTCAGAGGTAGAGAAAGTATGACTTGCTCAAGGTAACCCAGTTGGGTTTCCATGGCTGAGTGGGAATTTACACCCTATTTTCCTGGAGTCCTAGTCCATCACTCAAAGCATTACATAGCACTGGAAGTACTGATAAGGGTCAGGTTCTGCAGACAACTAATCATTAATTGGCCTTTATCAAAACAATACACATCTTCCGTAGTTCTTGACAATGTAACAATTCCATCATAAGCCTATCTCCACTAACCTCCACTAGAGATATTTTGCTGTTGAAATTGCAAATATCCATTATAGGAGGAGGCTTAGCTTCATACGTTTTTATGGTCTGATGGTAGTAATGTAGCATTCCAGTCCAGTCTGATAATGAACTGATTGATTGATTGATTGATTGATTGTGTGTGTGTGTGAGTGTGTGTGTGTGCAAGAAACTATTGTTGGGTTATTTTTATAACCTGCTGACGGTTGAAGGGGAGAATTGGTTGTGCATTTGTTTATATCCTGCCTTTTCCCCAGAACTGTGGCTAAAACTGAGTTACAAATATTAAAACAGATTAAAACACACACACATACACACTCACTCATTGCTACAAACATACACAAGGGTATTATTAATAATTAAAATATCTATAGAATTAACAATAATGTAAAACATCTACTAAAAGTCAAAAAATGAAAACAGTACAGCACACAATTAAAACCAGTTCCCCCAAGTCCCTGTCCAGCAGGGCAGACCACAAGAAGAGGGTCACTGAAATCTTCCTTGGACAAGATTTCCAGAGCCTGGGAGCAGCCACCAAGATGTCCCTTTCACATATTTCCACTGGACAGTCCTGTGGAGTTGAAAGGGCTGAAATAAGGAACTTCCTCAAAATCTCAAATACCAGGCAGGCTCATATGTAGTGATGTGGTCCATCAGCCCTTACATTTCATCGTCTGCCCTTGACCTGTCAACTGAGATCACAGCATAAAGAAAAAAAATGTTATGAACAATGAATTATAATTTAAGAAATGGAGTCTCCTCTCTTTCCTTTGTTTTGTTTTGCTAGGTTTGGTTTTAAAAACATGTCTTAAGTGCATAATATCAAATGTGATCTGCTACCACCTCCTTTAGGCTCCTGGGGCAAATGGTTTCCTCTTGGCAAATTACTGATGTTTCACCATTAGATTTTTTTTTTTTAAGCAAAACAAATTAGTAGTTAGTATGGGCATCTGAACTGCTAATCATCACACTTAAAGAATTGGCAGGAGGCCAAGACACATCTAGTGTTCATGTAAGCAAGTACCACAATATGGTATCACCACACCCCATGCTAGTACTGAGTTGCATTGGGTATGGTATTACAGTTTTTAAACCTACTTATAGAAACTTCAGCAGATGTCTAAAGAACTTACATCTTTTAAATATAAACATCGCTATTTCACTTCTAAACTGAATTAAAGTAAGTGAAATTACATTAATAATTTTAAATTAAATTAAATTGAATTATGCTTATTATGTTGAAAAATCTTGTAATATAGATTTACACAGGGTCTATACATTCAGCAGAATAAAATGAGTATGCTGTGTCACTATGCTAAAGTGTCAGAATGAAAGGAACGAAATAATTTTCAAATGCTCCTTGAGGTTAAACAGAAAATTGGAACTCCAAAGAGGAGGGTCCCAGTCCAATCCTTAACTGCTGTCCTGGTTTTCTATTTGCAAGGAGTTTTGAAGAGAAACAGTCAAAACTGAATCACAGATTTTGGTGTGGTGGTACATTTCGTTGGACTATCTCTTTCTGTTACAATTGCACATGTAGGCTACAGAGAAAATGGGCTGCAACATTTAAGAAGTGAGAGATGCTCACTCTAAAATAAACTAGACCCACTGACCTGAGATTGACTTCTCTGCTCTCTCCTTCTGTTCATAGAAGGGATTCTGACATATCCTCCAACATTTCCCAGATGAAAACTGGGACATGTGTGGCTACATAATATCAGAGTGTGGTCGAGATGGCAAAAGTTATTAATGAGGAAACAACCTGGAGAGGCAGTGGCAGTTTGCTTTCCCCTTACCCTACCAGCAGGGGCAAGATTCTGCCTTTTCCCTACTCTCCCTTCACCGAGTTAACTGCGTGGAAACTATGTTTACACTTCGAACTCAGTTTGCAGCAGCTGAAATAAGCTGAGGACAAAAGGCAGAAGGTGGGGATGAGGAGAGAGAAACTGGGACATTTTAAAAGCAGTTGAAAATGTGGGATGCTGGAGAATTAATCAGGACTGTCTCTGCCAATGTGAGACAGCTGGAGGGTATGATTCTGAAGCTCTTGCTGGTGAAAGAAGAGGAGGAAGTTGGTTGGTTGATACAAGGCTCCCAGCACTACTTTCTGTGCTGCTCTTCAGGGTCTTCTTGACAGATTTATCGGAGGGGGCAGGGCCAGCTCAGCAGAGGTCTGCTTGTGGGAATATAAACTCCAACCCAGACAATCTGCCTCAAGAGACTGATGAATGCATAGGATTTTCTGGGACCTTCTGGGGATTTTCTTGTAGACATAGCAATCAGTTCAGTCAAATCACTGGCTGAACTCTGGAATGGGGAAATGGCCAGGCTGATGGGGGCATGAACCCTCCTGAATGCCCCCTCCTGCAGAGTGGAATCAAAATGAGCCCCCTAATTTTCTGGGGCCATGGTACCATTGACATAAATGGGGCAGCAAGTACAGCAATATTGACCGAAAAACTCAGAAAACATCTGACCAAACACGGACTAGAGCCTTTTTGAAAGCCTACTCTGTGGAGATGCTAGCAACACAGAAATTATTGCCTCAGTGATCAAGGTTCTGTTATGCTCTGACACACAAGAAGACAATGTAGACTATTTATTCAAGACCAGTGCTTTACAAATAAAGTTGCTTAGATCTATCCAGACTTGGAGGCTAGGCTCAGCGGATGTAACGTTGGCCCCTGATTGTCCACCAAGAATATGTACTTTTCAATTTAAGGATGTGGGCAGGAACCTTGAAGATGTGAGAAACACTATATGACCCTTGCAGCCAGGGAGTGATAGTAGGGACTGGCCAACTGGGGTAAAGGAGTGCTGCCACACAGGAGAACTTGAAGGGTCACACCTCATTACCACATGCTACATTACCATATTACCACATGCACTTGTGCAAAAAAGGAAATGCTCCTCTACACTCTCTAGACAGTGGAGGGGCAATTTCACTATGTTTTGCAGGCCTTCCTAGGGCAATCTGAGGAGAGGAGAGATCATTTAAGGCTCAGCAAAGGCCTTTTTAACAACCGAAAGTAAGAGGAAGTTAGTTCTCATTCATTTCCTGTTTCATAACAAGCTTCTTCTGGGCCTAAATTCAAACTCCTCCTTCTGCATAACTATGCTGACAGAGTTATGGGATATTAGCCAACATATCCAAAACTGAAATTCTCATCTATCCTCATACTTAAAGCTCTCAATTCCCCACACACTTAAAGTATCAAAATCACCATCTGTCCTGTCAAAGAGACACAAGGCTATTTTTCCTTTCTCTTTTATGCCATTCCTATTCAGATCATCCCCAACTCATATTGTGTGTGTATGTGCCTTCAAGTGGCTTGTCAATTCATGGTGACCCACAAATTTCATAGGATTTCTTAGGCAAGAAGTACTCAGAGGTGGTTTTGCCAATTCCTTCCTCTGAAATATAGCCTACAGAAGCTGGTATTCATTGGCAGTGTCCCATCCAAGTACTAACTAGAGCTGACCCTGCTTGTCTTTCAAGATCAGATGGGATCTGGTGCTTTTAGGATATTTAGGCTGTCGGCTACATGATAAATCAAGAGTGGAATCAAGTAATCTTTAAGTTCTTCTTTTCACTGATAAGCACCAAGAATTGTCTTGATAAAATTCCAAAAATATCCAGAATTCTCCTGCCAATAGTTGAAAAATATCATGTATATCATGTTTCCAGTTTTTAATGAATGCCGTGTTATAGCATGTACTATTAGTTAGTATTTGTTAGCTGATACATAATTGATAATATTAGTAGATCACAAGTAGTGTTAAGCAGTTTTTAACAGTTGACGGCTGGTAAATTTTTACATTTAAAGTATAGTGAAACCAAAGCAACCAAACCTAAAACATTTTAATGTCTATAGATTGTTGTGGGTTTTCCGGGTTTTGAGGCTGTGCTCTATTAGTATTTGCTCCTGATGTTTTGCCTGCATCTGTGGCTGGCATCTTCAGAGCCTGGAAAACCCACAACAACCTATGGATTCTGGCCATGAAAGCTTTTGACTTTGCATTTTAATGTCTAACTGTAATTAATGATTTAACATGAAATTTTTTAACACAAAAGCCATTAATGGCAAAATTGGAAATGTCATTAATACTGAATGTATGTAAATATTTGTTTTTACAGTTATAGTGAAGACTGGAACCGTAGGTTTTTAAAAAGTGAACCTCTTACATAGTTCATGTTGTGGGGCATTCCAAATCATTGTAAGGTACAAAAATTTCCTGGACCCAATAGCGTATTTGATGACCAACCTTGGAATAATGAGACCAGACACAAAGAATTGAGTTAAACAAGGACCACTTTATTTGACCTAAGAAACTTATTTACTTTGTGTTGAATCTGAAGGAGCCAGAAAGGGAAGTAAGCTAGTGGTTGATCATCTGAGATCAGGTGTAATATTTGACCATCCTGTCAGCCTTTCCTGGGCAAGACACCAAGCCCTGAGGACAATCCAACAGTTGGGTTGCTTCCCAGCCTCCCATCTACTGGAAGGTAAACCCAAGGTACCCCCCATCCCAGAACTTAAAGTGAGAACAAAAGCCCCAGGTCTACCTCAAGGGTAGACTCTTCCCCCCACCCCAGGTCACAGGACCTATAGAGGCAGTTCCAGCAGCCTGCCAGTTAAATGCCAGTACTGTAGCCACAAGGTTGTGAGTTTGATCCTACTGGGCTCCAGGTTGACTCAGCCTTCCATCCTTCTGCAGGTCAGTAAAATGAGTATCCAGCTTGTTGGGGGCAATTAGTTAAAATACAAGTAAACCACTTAGAGACCACTTAGCTGATAAGTGGTATAGAAGCTCATGCACAGCCTGAAGAATAAGGGCCTTGCCCTTCAGCAAGTCTGAGTGATTCCCACCTAGGTGAATTACTGAAGCATGTGGTGGAGGCCCAACACACTCATCAAGCAAAGGAGGGGAAAAATCATTCCAACAAAAGCCTCTTCACCCCAGCCACTCTGCTGTGGCATATTCACTCAACCCCAGGTGAGCCCCAAAATGACAGTTGCAAGCCTGGTATGCCACCCTATGCACCATACTATGGCCACAGATCAGGACCCACTGTCTCTTCAGACAGAACCTAGAATCTAGGAATAAACAAGAGCATTTGCAAAGCTGACACACTTGGACTGAAAGAAATGGACTGAAGAGTTAGCTAAGTCCACAGTCCAAATCCAAACAGCTACCACAATTGATAAAAAATCTTAAAAGGTCAAGTCAGATGACTAAGCCTTTTGTATAACACATCCAGGCACACCAGTGACTGCAAAAATAGACACCAAACTCAATAGAGTCTGTAGCATCTGAAGACTCCTTTAAAGCATTCCTAATTGTCACTCATCCCTCCAAAAAGAAATCTAATTGAATGAGGAAAAGAAGTCCTGTCAGACACCTAAATCTTCACTAATCCCTTGTGTAATCCTAATCCTGTAATGGAGTTTAAGATCCCTAGCAATAGCATCACACAGCTACCAAAAAAGAGAGGAAAAAACCTATCTCTGGCGCTACTATGCTACAAGAAAATTTCAAATGACCCCTTCAACAAAACTTTCCTGCACCCCATAAAATCAGACACTCTAGCCCACAGTGCTTGAAGCTCCTCAGAAGGAAGCCCGCAATGCTGCTCCGTGGTATCTATCTCAGTATCTAGAAAGATCAAAGGGGTAGAAAGCACTCAGCCTTCTCCTGGGCCAGGGATATTCGCAATTCAGCTGTCAGAGAATAGATCTCCCTCATCAAAAATGCACACGGCCCTATACCTGATTGCCCAACAAAGAAACAAACAAACAAATAAACAAACAAAAATCATCCACATTCAACCCAGACATAATTTTAACAGCCCATTAAAAAAAAAAAGTGCTGAATCTTTCAAATGCTGCACACGATACTTAACACCCCATAGGCAGGGCACAGTCTATGTGGTAAATCCCTCAAAAGAAAAGCCCAGTAGATCGAAGTCCCTAGGATGAACTGGCAGCAAACAAAATGCAGACTAGTTGTGCCCTCATTCCCCTCCTGCATAGGCCTCTAACTGCGGCATCAAAGGACGTTTAATGGACTGAGCAAAGCTCTACAGGAATGGCATCGTTAACAGACTCTTCCTGTGGAAAAGACAAATGGTGAACAAGCAAGTTTTCACCAAGTGCCTTTTTAGGTACCACACACAATGGGGAAACTGTTAAGGGGGAGAAGTAAAAGGGCCAACAACCCTCACTTCAGCTATGTCTTTACTTACCCATATTACTTACAAAACTTTCAAGATCCATAACAGCGTGTAGGTTCTTAGAATAAAAATGAAAAGACTTCTAGATTTCCTGAAATGGAATCTGAAAGCCATTCCTAAATGCTTCCCATATATACTATGCAACTACATTATCCAGGTAACACTGCAAAAGAACCTCCAGTCTATCCAATATAATTGGGATGAAAACCTTGTGCAAGTGGAGGGGGACCACCAGATCCTCACTTACCTGACTGTTGGTCGCTTACCTTTTGGGCAGTTCTGAAAAAAAGTATTAACCCCCACACTTGTGATGACTGAATTCAAGTTTCGAGGACCAGATGAATAACATCCAAGAGTATTGAAAGAACTGGCAGAAGTAATCTCAGAACTCCTGGCAATAATCTTTAAGAATTCCTGGAGAATGGGAGAAGTCCCAGCAGACCAGAGGAGGGCAAATATTTTCTCCATCTTCAAAAAGGGGGGGAAAGAGGATCCAAACAATTACTGCCCAGTCAGCCTGACATCAATACCAGGAAAGATTCTAGAGCAGATCATTAAACAGACAGTCTGTAAGCTCTTAGAAAAGAATGCCTTGGTCATTAAAAGCCAACATGGATTTCTCAAAAAGAAGTCATGCCAGGCTAATTTTATCTCTCTCTCTCTCTTTTTTTTTATAGGGTTACTAGCTTTGCAGATGAAAGGAATGCTGTGGTCATAGCATATTTTGACTTCAGTAAGGCCTATGTTTAAATATTTGAAAGAATGTCATATGGAGGATTGACAAACAAGCCTATTTTCTGATGCTCCAGAGACTAGGACATGGAGCAATGGCTTCAAACTTCAGGAAAAGAGATTCTATCTAAACATTAGGAAGTTAAACAGTAGAATATGCTGCCTCAGAGTGTGGTGGAGTCTCCTTCTTTGGAAGATCTTAAAAAGAGGCTGGATGGCTTTCTGTTGGGAATGTGTTGATTCCTGCATGGCAGGGTTTTGGACTTGATGGCCCTTGTGGTCCCTTCCAACTCAATGATTCCATGAAACAATATGACCACTGTGTTGGTCGTACAGGGGTCATAAGTTGCATCCACAAGTGTGGATCCAGCTTAAGCTAACCAACCTAGCTGAAATGAACAAATTATCAACCTTGATTAGAGAAAAATCATTGGTGTCATCTTTGAAAGATTAGGAACCTTTGATTATATTTTGGCAGAAAGATGAGAATAATATGTTAACTGTAGGTTTTGCTAAACAATAGGTTTGGTTAAGTTGAAGAAGTGCATAGTGCTTTAGTTAGAGAAGTTATTTTATGTAATAAAATGTGCAATCATTGTTAGAAAAGTTGGAAGTCAATATAATTCTTTTCTTTCTCTTTTTGTTTGTATTGGAAAGTTTCCAAGGGGGAAAAAAACCTGTGGATGCATTTGATCCCCTCTGAGGATGGAGCAAATTGCCATCCTTATCTTGAAAGCCTCATCATAAATAACCCAGGCTGGACCAGTAAAGTCCATATATGCCCTATGTACAATGTACAAGGTTGATGTACTGGAGCCTTATAAATGATCCCTGTGGCTGCACTTTCACAGCATAAATCAGGAATCCAATCAACCAATTGCTTCAGGAACTGTCAACTTGTTACCTTCATAAATTTTCCTTATCCTTTTCAAGTTCATCTTTGTCTTTCTTCTCTAACTCACAATATAACAAAGAGAAAATATCCACACGATCCCTTTCTAAAATTGTATTTGTAGTAGCAGGCAGCAAATGGTCACCTAAACAAGTGCCTAATCCCCAAAAGGAATGGCCCCATAAGCCACACCATTATAACCACTACTAGTGGGTTTCTGCATACTCCCTGCAACCCCACATGGTGACTGCATAGGATAGTATGCTGGTGGGTATAAATAATAAAGAGTCATCTGCATCAGTAGATAATCAAAGTCCTGTAAAGACATCTTACTACTTCCTTGTGCTCCACCTACACCTTCAGATCCTGCTGCTACCTGGCCTCCCAGATTACTTCACACCCCCAATGTCACCCATACATACCCATAATCCCATGTCTAGGGTGCGTCACAGAAGTATCAGTGGCAGTATCATGCAGTTCACCAGTAACCTGCTCCCCTGAAGCTTGACCGGATGCAGCATCTTCATCTTCTGTCAGATATGTTATCTGGTCATCTGTATCATACTCCTGGATGTTGTGCCCTCCTTCCAGATCTGCCACTCTAAATCAACCAGTGGGGCTTATACCCTTACCATGGGGCAAAAAGAGCCTGGAAGAGCCAAAAACCTCCCCCTTCACACACACAGGGCCTAATGGACCCAGCTTCCTCTTGAAGGCCTAGGCTTCAAGTCCGATGGGGCCTAAAACCACACATCACCTGGCAAGTAGGGCCACTCAGACAAGATAAGCCACCCACCATTGTGGTGACCCAGCAAGTCCTAGCAAACTGCATACCCATGTTAGCAGTTAAGAAGGTCTAGGCCCAGATCACATGGCCAAAAGAGGCCTCGTCAGGTCTCAAGCCTACCCCTTCCACAGGACCAAGTAGATGAAACATCCAGAAAAAGGCCTGATGGGGCCTTTCAAGTCCAAATTGCCTCCCAAACACCTGTTTCTTATTTCTTCTGTCATAACTCATCCTCTGGAGTCAGAAGATTCAGACAGAGAGTCAGGGTCTCAGGAATGCCAGGAATGTACAACTCCTGTTGTCAGTGATCTCTCAGAATCAGAAGAGCAAGAGTATTTTCCATCCCAAGTGCATGAAGATGAAGCCACTTGCATCTGGGCCAGCTGATTCAGCTGCATAGCACTTTTGTATGACTCTTTTTTCTCCTCCCATCTTTACTTACCTTTATTCGACCTAATCACATATGCAGTTTTGGTGTGCTATTGGCCCATTATCATACCAGACATCCTCACCCTAGTGTCTGACTCCAGTGCATGATGCTCTTAAGTGAAGAGATTAAACCATTTGATTTAAGTACCATCATTGACCCCTGTTTTTCAGGCTATTGGCCTTTTGTATTGACATTAGACTAGCCTTTGCTGACTAAACTGTCTGAACTGGAGGTGTTGCCTTTTCTGTCTGTTCAGGATAGAAGACAGACATATTGCTATATAATCTTATCTACTGCTCCATGTATAATGCCACTATCTCATTTTAAAAGCTGGATTAAGGACACCAGAAGCATCAAATATATTGATATTATGTAATGTTGTCTAGCCATAATTATATTCTGAATGTAATTTGTCTTCTCTTACAGCTAAGGCAAAAGCATTCTGAGAATTTGTGTGAGAAATGCAGGTTTTTATGGAGACACCTTCTTTTTCCCCTCAGGAAAAACAAGCCCTAGCCAAACTTGTTTTTCACACCAAAAAATTCCTTTCTATATGGTCATGTGCGGGTTTTTTGGTCAAGTCTTTTTACACTTAAAAAAATCCACATGAATATCTAGAAACAGTGTTTTCTTCTGTGTATGACATATGTTTTTCACACCAAAATGCCTTTTTATGTAGTTTCCAGATAGCCATGTTTCATATGCAAAATTTCTAAATTTTTGTGCAAACCCCAGCCCCCACCCAAAACTATGTGGCTTTCTACAAACAGTAGACATGATCCTGTACTGTGCACATGTAGTGCATGCTGAACTACATTATGTTTTCCCTCACTCCCTCACACCCTACCTTTTAAATGCAGGAGCCACCACCACCCTCCATCATTTAGGCCCTTTTCACATGGTGTCTGCCATGCAAAAGAGGGCCTGGAGCCTCACGGCTTTCAGCTGAAAATGCTGCATGATCACACATTGCTCCTGGGCCCCGCATGCACTTACCTGGCATGTGGAGCCTTGGGAGCCGTGCCGGTCGCGCTTCCTGTCTCAGTGCAGCCTGGTAAGGTCCCAGGCTGCACTGTGAAAGGAAGAGGCAGGGCTTTTGCGTGAGCAGGAAGCTCGTGCAGAACTGAAGAAACCTTGATGCGAGAGCCTCTCACAAGAGGCTGCTTGTGTGAGCACCGCACCCCAGTGCCAAGAATAGGTAGGTTGCAGAAAGGGCCTTAGTGATCAGTGGAGAGCAGGACTGCTGAAGGTCTCAGTGGATGAGGTCATTGTTTGGCACCTGGCTATAGGGACATAGCCAAATGCTTCTCAATGACACCTGCTCTTCACCAATCACTAGATGGCCATGGAGAAGGGGCTTCTGCAGCTAAGGAGGGGGGATTTGGGTTCTTGCACAAAATTGGTAGATACTTTCAACCTCTGTAATGACCAAAAAAGTGACTTATGATGACATTAAGTTGGACTTACAATGTTACAAGTCAGTAATATGTCTACCAGTGTTTTTTGTGTTTGTGATCCTTCTCGCACCTTACCTTTTCCCGGTGCCAGAGTGCAAGGCTCACGCAGGAAGACTTCGTAGGAATGCTCTTGCATCACTCCTGCTTGGGCTCCGCAGCTGCTTCCTGGTCACACGAGCGCCCCGCCTCTTCCATTCTCAGTGCAGCCTGGGACCTCCCCGGCTGCACTGAGGACTGGATGTGCAACCAGCCCAGCTCCTGAGGCTCTGCACACAAGGTAAGCCCTGGAGCGATGCGCAACCATGCAGCATTTTCGGCTTTGAGCTGAAAATGAAAAAATGCATGTGCTGTCTGCATCAGGCTCTTGAGCATCACGCAAATGTGAGTGCTTCATGTGGACTGCTTCTCACATTTATGCAATGCTCAAGGGGCCCTCTCGCTTCAGATATGCCATGTGAAAAGGGCCTGTGTGTATAAGTGAAAAATTCAATTTTGTACAAAAACTAATTATTTCATGCAAAAACATTTTCCACATAAAATCACTGTTTGTTATTGTTATTGTGTTGCCCAGCACAATAATATCCCTTCTATAATCAATTTGTTCTTCACTCTTCCAGTCATTGTGCTCTATATTTTCCTCTACTCTCCTTATTTTGAACATGTGGAAAAATTAAAATTTACTAATCCATTCATTCAAATCCTCTTCAGAACTCACCTGGGCTGTGAAATCTTTGAGGCAAACCCTGAATCACTATCTGCTGAAAGTGAGTTTTATCTGTGTGCCATTTGGGGGTCTGCATATCACTCCTTATTACATTCTTCTTCCTGTTTTCACTCCCTACACTATTTTAGATTGCAGTTTGCTACAATTGGTGTGCAATGTCAGCAGGTCAAACTGCCTTCCAACATTTCACAGATGAAAACTGGAACACAAGTGGTCAAGCCAGAGTAGGTGGGTGGCTGTACCTGCAGCAAGTGCAAGTTGGTGGCCTTCTTGGAAGAGAAGTTTGAGCAACTTGAGGCCCATGTATCTACTTTTCAACATATTAAGGAGCATGAGGTTTTCTTGGGTAGAGAAGAGCAGACACCTTGATAGAGGAACACACAAGTGAGCAGTAAGAGCTGTTTGACAGTGGAATATGCTGCCTTGGGGTGCAATGGAGTCATCTTCTTTGGAGGTTTTTAAACAGAGATTGGATGGCCATTTGCTGGGGGTATTTTGAATGTGTGTTCCTGCATGGCAGGGGTTGAACTAGATGATTGTTGTGGCATCTCCCAACAATATGATTCTAAACAACATCAGAGTATTGTCAAATTGGTCAAAAGTACTAATGAAAAGAACACATAAGCTATGAGAGGCTGCAGTAGTTTGCCTTTGCCTGACCCTACTGGGAAAGACCTGTTTCTTTCCTTCCTCTTTTCTCCCCCATGCTGAGTTAATTCAGTGCACACTACTTTTGTACCTTATCACACTACACTGTTATAATGCTATTACTCCACTTTAACTGCCATGGCAATATCACATGGAATCACGGGATGTGCAGTTTAGGGAGAGGCATTTAGAATTCTCAGCCAGAGAGCTCCAGTGCTTCAGCAAACTACAAACCCCAGAATTCCAGAGAGTCCAGCCAGGGCAACTGAAGTGGAATAACAGTGCTATAACAGTGTAGTGTGATAGGGATCTCAGTTTGCAGCAATTAAAGTAAACTGAGAACAAAGGGGGAAAGTGGGAGAAGAGAGGAACTGAGGCATTTTAAAAGCAGCTGAAAAAATAGGACAGCAGAGGATTAATCAGGGCTGTCCCTGCCAAATTGAGATGTTTCTGGGTCTGGTCAAAAGGCCTTAACAGAGGTATACTAGTTGGGAACTACAGTTGGACTTACCCTGAAAATAGAGTCCTTATTTTATTAAAAGGTTCTGCAGCAAGTGAAGTCTGTTGCCAAGGGCAAAATCTTATCAAAACCAAATTGAAACAATCTCACCCATCCCTATCTGGGTGTATCAAGTCTCATCTTTCAATGTGTTTTGAGAGAGAGAAGGCAGACAAAGAGCCTCAGTTAATTAAGCCAAACCACCTATTGACTATGCTTATCTGGGATTTCACCTGTTAGATTGAGATAAAATTCCTCTCCCTCCCCTCTGTGACATAACCAGTTTGTCCCTCTCTCTTCTGGCATGTCTAAGATATACTTTTTTGGGTGGAGTTTTTACTGCTTCATTTGATAATAAGTGCAGAGGCAGACCATTGTGAAAGCCCACTCCCAGCCTAGTAATAAAGGGAGGAAAGTAATCACACTGATTTCACTAAAATATTCATATTAATTCTCACACACTGCTTATTGTTTGTGGGTAGGAAACATGTTTCAGATGCTTCAGTTCCACTTCACATTCCCTGATATTTTTTATTGCATAGTCAGTGGCTGGGGAGATATTTTTGGTTTGGAAAAACGTTCTAAAGTCAGCAACAGAGACATTCAATTCTGTTTCCATAACAATTTGTTAGGTCTTGGATATGGAAAATAAAGGGAAAACATTCTTACCCCTCTAAAAAGGAGAAAATTTCTTAAATAGTTTCCAGTTAATGCCAAATATAAGCATAATATCCAGCATAATTTGCCATTGTCCCAAACCAGAGTGGAAGTAAACAGTTACAAACAACTAAATAGCTACAATAATTCTTTTTATAAACCATAACTAGGTAAGAGCTCAGTCAGATTATGAATGGAATGCAGCAAGGAAAAAACTTCACTTGTTTTGCAGTATGACTAAAGCCATTTCTGCACTACACTATTATAGTGCAATTATTCCATTTTCAACATCCTATGGAATTCTGGGGTTAGTAGTTAACTGAGGCCAAAGAGCTCTCTGGCAGAGAATTCTAAATTCCCCTCCCTGAAATGCAAAACCCAGGATTTCATAGGATCTTGATAATAGCACTATAGCAGTGTAGGGTGGAAATGGCCTAAGTTTCTATATTGCTTCTATAGCTACAGATATATGGCCTCACTTAATCGCAGAGAAAGAGTGTCATGTGATACAAGTGCTAAAAGAACCAATGTGTTGTAGTGGTTTGGGCATTGGACTTTTTCTGCACCAGCTTGTTCTAGTGCTATTTTTCTACTTTCAACATTCTATGGAATCCTGAGGTTTGCAGTTTAGGGAGGGGCATTTAGGATTCTCAGCCAGAGAGCTCTTTGGCCTCAGTAAACTACAAACCCCAGAATTCCATAGGATGTTGAAAGTGGAATAATAGCACTATAACAGGCTAGTGCAGAAATGGCCTAGGACTCAGGAAAACAGAGTTCAAATTCCTGTTCAGCCATGGAAACCCACTGGGTGACCATGGACAAGTTATACCCTCAGCCTCAGAAGAAAGCAATGGCAAACCTCTGTGAACAAAACTTGCTTAGAGAACCCCATGGTAGGTTTATCCTAGAGTCACCATAAATCAGAAATGACCTGAAGGTACAGAACAACAATCAGCATTGTGTGCTTCCCTGGAAAAGGGTGGATGTTCAGCTCTTTCTGTATGTTTCATCACCTGGCTATGTTCTATTGTACTTTTTGTGACTTTGAGCAGAAACAGAAATGTTTTAAATTGTTTTTCCTTTATCTATTCCTAGATTCTGCCACTGGGCTTCTGAATTTTTGCAGGTTTCTTGCCTAGGGATAACTCTAGGCAAGAAACCTTGCCTAGACAAAAATTGCTGCCTTCTAAATTCGGGAGGCAAGTGGAAGCAACCCTCTCCTCTATTATAACATTCCCCATTCACAGCAGCAATTCTGCCTATCCTTCTGATTTTTGTTTTCCAGTTTTCTGAACTACAAATACCTCTATACTGTATGTGATATTCATAACATGTACCCGTTAAAATGTTAGGGAATAAGTAGATGGGATTTTTTTTTAAAAAAACATTTACACTGTAAAGCTGCACTTGTACAAAACTCTCTGCATCTATTCATCTGAAATTTGGCTGGGAAGATGGTTTCAGAAGAACTGAAACCTGAAAATATCATTCACTTCTGCCAGGAAATAAAAAAAGCTTATCAGGAACTGTCTTAAAAACAAAAAAATCAAAGTTTAAAGTTGTTCCTGTCTTCAGTCTGACAGACATAATTAGCTAATGGAGGGGGCCCATATGCATGCAGATTTCATCCAGTTCTAATGATATAAAAAGGGTTATAGCTCTGTACTGTCAATGTGAGGCATGAAAATTTGGATTTCTAAAATCTGACAGCTTTTTGAATGGAATCATCTCTGAATGAGTCCAAACTGAATCAGACTGTTTTCCAAATTGCTGAACTGAAGTCTGAATCAAATCTTGTGGTTCATGCACACCTCTCATTGATACCATTCTACTAACCAATTTAGAATCACTTAGCAATCTTTTCAATTATAGCTTCTTCAGTTATTTGGAACTCTAGCCACAAGTCCTTAGCTGAACACTGTAGCACACAACTGAAAGTACGAGAAATTTCTCAGGGACATGCAGGCAACTATTCCTGAGAAATAAACAGGCAGCTAGTCCAATCAGCCACTTGGCTAGCTGTTCTTCCTTCCACGAAGTGTTCATTAGTGAAAATAATTCCAAAATAGCTAACCTGGGCTTTTTCTTTACTCACGTCTAGCATGGCCTGACTGAAATGTGAGGTAAATAGTGACTTGCGCCTGGAGTTTTTGATAAACTGGGCACTCAGGCAACACACAGGCAACATTAGCAAGCTAGCACAGTGCTACAAATGTACCATGCACATGTGGCAACTAAGGACCCATTAAACAAGAGCTGGGTATCTCCTGTGTTACCTGGTCAGCTTCTTTGTACCTATTATGGGGTAAAAAAAATTCCAGGCACCATTAGAAACTCTAATTTAATTGGCAGATGAAGGGAATGCTGTGGATATAGCATATCTTGACTTCTGTAATGCCTTTGACAAGGTTCCCCATGATATCCTTGCAAACAAGTTAGTAAAATCTGTGCTAGACAATGCTACTCTTAGGTGGATTTGTAACTGGTTGACCAACCAAACCCAAAGGGTGCTTACCATTGGCTTTGCTTCATCCTGGAGAGAAGTGACTAGCGGGGTGCCTCAGGGTTCTGTTCTGAGCCCAGTGCTATTCAACATCTTTATGTTGGATGAGGGAATAGAGGGTATTCTTATCAAATTTGCAGATGACATCAAATTAGGAGAGGTAGCTAAACACGCCAGAGGACAAGATCAGAATTCAGAATGATCTTAACAGATTAGAGAGGTGGGCCGAAATTAACAAAATGAATTTCAATAGGGAGACATGTAAGGTACTGCACATAGTTGGGAAAAAATGAAATGAACATATAGGATGGGTGACACCTGGCTTGACCACAGTACATCTGAAAAGGATCTAGAAGTCTTAGTAGACCGCAAGCTGACCATGAGTCAGCTATGTGATGTGGCAATTAGGAAAGCCGATGCAATTCAGGGCTGCATCAAAAGGAAGATAATGTCTAAGTCAAGGGAAGTGATAGTACTACTCTATTCTATTCTGGTCTGGTCAGATCCCAGCTGGAATATTGTGTCCAGTTCTGGGCACCACAGTTCAGGAAGGATATTGACAAGCTGGAAAGTGTCCTGAAAAGAGCATCTAAGATGGTAGAAAGCATGGAAAACATGCCCTCTGAGGAGCAACTTAGGGAGATAAGTACGTTTAGCCTGCAGAAGAGAAGGCTGGGAAATGACATGATAGTTATGTTTAAATATTTGAAGGGATGTCATATGGAAGATGGAGCAAGCCTATTTTTTGCTGGTCCAGAGACTAGAGCCTGGAACAACAGCTTCAAATGTCAGGAAAAGAGATTCTGTCTAACCATTAGGAAGAAGTTCCTGATAGTAAGAGCGGTCCAACCATGGAATACGCTGCCTCAGAGTGTAGCGGAGTCTCCTTCTTTGAAGGTTTTTAAACAGGGACAGGGTGGCCATCTGTCTGAAATGCTTTGATGGTATTCCTGCATGGTAAGGGGTTGGTTTCAGTGGCTTTTGTGATCTCTTCCAGCTCTATGATTCTATGATTATTCTGGTAACGTATTCAGTGAATGATGTTGGCCTGTTTCCTGCCACACTGTTGAGGCAAAGGCTAATTTCTGCCGCTTTCGTTCCCACCCCCTCCAGCTTCCCTAAAAGCAAGCCAAGCAGGATGGGGCAGATCTGGATATAAGAGACAGACATTGTCATTTTTCAGGCATTACCTAATCCATGACTCCCTTCTTGTTAATTCTTCTGGAGGCAAGTTGGGTGGAAAAGGATGGTCAATGCAGTGCCAGTTTTGAGAAAGATTTTGTGCTCCTGCTTATGTGCCGTGCATTATAGAGCACACAAGGCCACTCAGCTATGACTAATTAATATTTATCATGCAAAGCAGTCTATCCGATAAAAGTGTTTCTTGAGAACACCAGCTGAACAAACAGTGCCTTTTTGTACTGTTTTGTCTGGGCTGGAAACGATGACGTTATGCAAGGATAGCGTTCTATCTAATCATAGACCGTGCTGTCTTAAGCAAACAATGAATGCAAAACACAGTGCCTAAGTTCATATGGACTGAATTAATAGGGAAGAATGTGTGTTACTGCAAGGAAGGAGGTGAGCATTTCGGCAGAGGCAGCCAGGGGAGGAGTTTTCTGTGAAGAGAGCCTTTTTCAGCTGAGATTTCTACCTGACTTGCTGTTTATCTCACCTCCCTTTCAAATAAAATCAGGCAAGCATCTTGGCAGAGGTGCAACCCGAAAGGCCTTTGGGTTCTTCATTCATGGAATCTATTGCTTGCTGATGAATGATTTCTTTGTTGTAATTTTTTCCCCCTTCAATGAAGTGGTAACAGTTGTCATGACAACAGAAGCTATACTTCCTCATGAAACACTGGTCGCTGATATGTGTTGGTTTGATCCTTCCTCTAGGTTTCTTCCTCCTGGATCCTTCCTTCAGGTTGGCCCTGCGCTCTTAGCCCTTGGGCTCCTATCACTCACCTTGCCTTTTTATCCCCAAGAGCCTTCCCTGGATCTCTTACTTGGACCCCAAGTAACCACTATACTGTTTGTTGCTGGGTTCAGTTTGCTAAGGCATGACTGATTCCTCTCATTCAGGTCCCTTTTAAACTACACAAATATAGCACTTTGATGCCATTTTAATTGTCACACCTCATTAAATCCCAGGAGTCTGCAGGACTGAACCATGACAATGAAAATGATATCAAATTGCTTTAGCTGTATGATATGAAAGAGATCTAATTCTTAAATGAAACAATATCCAGATAGAGATATTTTAAAAACTCATAAAGATGTATTGTATGAAAAATTAAGCATCTAGCATTACTTTGACTCCATAGACAATGCAATATAACCTTTTAGTTAAAACGAATTAACACTTCGGCTTGAATTCTTTTGACAGTGTAAGCACCCATTAAACAAAAGTCTCTATTATGATCTTGTCCATTCCAAATCTTACAATTTCTCCATTGCTAACTGGTCTCTACCTATCCTTCTCAACAGTTAACCCATTTTTATCTGCTGCTGTCCTTCTCTCTCTCCAACTGGCTCAGTCTATCAGGCTAGCAGCCTAGCCGCTGGTTTTATATTCTTTCTCCTACAAAACAAATTTTTCCCAGCTCCACCACTCTAAAGGCTGTGATTGGCTACCTCTATTCTGCCGTGCCAAGCTCCTCTCTTCACAGTTGATCTATCGGACTACCAATGACATCTGTGATAAAATGGAAGAGTTTGTGTCCCTGTTTACTCCCTGACTTCATTTTGATATAGTACTGGAGTGAAATCATATTTTTCTATGGCATAGAATTTTAATTTGGTTGATTAGTAGAGGATTTAGTCTCTTTCTCTCTCTCTCTTGTAAATATTTTTATTAAAACAATATTGGAATAATATAAAACAGCATACAAAGAAGACGTACTTACAGTGGCCCCTCCATTTTTGCAAGGGTTCAGGGTACATAACCTTCGTGAAAGTAAAAAAACAAAAACAAAACATAAATAACTCTCTCCTACTCCACCTGAGTAAATGCTTCCCCTCCCACTTCCTTCTGGGGCTCCCTGCTCCCATTCCTTTGCTTTTTGTGTAAGGCCCTGCTTTGGGGGTCCCCAATATCAGTATGGTTTGATGGGCACCATACCTAATTGGCGTCATATGTAATTGGCAACACATTTTATTGGCTCTGATATCAAATTCAAGACTGAGAGGTGACAGAGAGGTCAAACTGAGCAAATTTGACTGTAAATGTGAGAAGCATAGGTCAACTCCAAAATTCCTCCAGGTAAGACTGAGTCATTTGTCAGATAAATACACACCATTCCTGTGGATAATAGGCTTAAACAGAAGCTGGAATTTTCCAGGGAATCCAACTGTGAGGAGCCCACCAGGACACTGATTGACAGATATCCATCCCTTGTACACCTGGATTCTTTCCTCTGTCCTCACAGCACCCACAATAGAGAGTTATTACAACACCCATCATGTCTTTGTCAATCAAAGCACTAAGCCCATTAACAGGCGAAAGACTCATTGTCCACTACAGGTTCCCTTTGTCTTGCATCTGGAACCTTCACAGCCACGAGCCATTTTCAGGGTATAAATACCCCTGATTTCAGGATGCCCAGTGCAGTCTCTTGAAGGTCTAACTGTCACTCTGTCCATCTGGAACCATCCCTTATTAAAGTTGCTAACTTGTCCATTTCTGCCATATCTAATAATTTAGTCATCCAGTCTTCTAGAGATGGATCAGAGTCTTTCTACTTCTGGGCATACAGTATTCTTGCCACTACCATCATATGTTTTATGACTCTTACATAATTATTATTTATCTGGTCTACTAGTGTTACCCCAAAACGTAGGTGCCACAAGGGCCATCCTGCAATGCCAAATACCTCCTTGCAAAAGTGGGGAATTAATTAGCTCAAAGAGGAGGCTTGCAAGAGGAGGCAACTTAGCGAGATCTTTTCTACCAGTGTTTAGGGGCACACACAGGAAAAGAACCAGCCAGAGATTCAAAAGTAAGCTAAAAATGTGTTTTATTGAGGGGAATTTGCTCATGCATGCACACAAGATACACACAATCACACATTTACACAAGAGCTAACTGAAAGACAATGAGAAGAAGAATTATAGAGAGGCTGAGGGGTTTGGTGGATTTATAATTACCAGTCGAGAAGAGCAGTGAAGAGCAGAAATGTATTTTAGCTTAGGTAGGACCTAAGGACAGTTCTCATTCAGAAGCCGGACGGACAGAGTGAGGGGAAGACCTTCAAGACACTGCACTGGGCATCCGAAATCAGGGGTATTTATACCCTGAAAATGGCTCGTGGCTGTGAAGGTTCCAGATGCAAGACAAAGGGAACCTGTAGTGGACAATGAGTCTTTCGCCTGTTAATGGGCTTAGTGCTTTGATTGACAAAGACATGATGGGTGTTGTAATAACTCTCTATTGTGGGTGCTGTGAGGACAGAGGAAAGAATCCAGGTGTACAAGGGATGGATATCTGTCAATCAGTGTCCTGGTGGGCTCCTCACAGTTGGATTCCCTGGAAAATTCCAGCTTCTGTTTAAGCCTATTATCCACAGGAATGGTGTGTATTTATCTGACAAATGACTCAGTCTTACCTGGAGGAATTTTGGAGTTGACCTATGCTTCTCACATTTACAGTCAAATTTGCTCAGTTTGACCTCTCTGTCACCTCTCAGTCTTGAATTTGATATCAAAGCCAATAAAATGTGTTGCCAATTACATATGATGCCAATTAGATATGGTGCCCATCCAAACCATACTGATATTGGGGACCCCCAAAGGGGGGCCCTACACTAGCCCCAACAACAATAGTTCAGGTTTCATTTGGAATTTAATCTTCAGAGTCTTTGCCATCCAGCTGTATATCATCACCCAAAATTTCTTGGCTTTTTCACATTTCTACAACATGTGATAAAACATGCTTTCGACCTGGTCACATCTCAACATTTAATTGAAGAGCCTTTATACATTTTATAAAGTTTTTCAGGAGTAAAGTACCACCAGTATATAATCTAATAAAATTTTTATTTCAAGTCATAGGCCATTTCCACACAGGAGTAAATCCCCGCGCTGGGACGACTGGACACGGAGGTCGTCTACACCGCGGGATGCGCTAGAGTGGTACAAAAAGGGGAGGTTCTAGACCTCAAACCGCCCTTGCACGGCCGCGGGGGTGGCGCTCCGTGTTTTATAAAGACCACTTTTCAAGTGGTCTTTTTAAAACTTGCGCTCGCTACTCTGTCGCAGCGCCCCATTTAGAACTGCAGCGACGTGCTAGCACGTCCCTGCAGAGCTGCCCGGGGGCGGACTTCCGGCTGGCGCACTGCCCCAATTGGCGGAGCACTGCTGGAAGCCGCTGGCCGCCATTTTGGGTGCCGCCGAGCGCCGCCGACGTTTAGAGTGGTGAACTCGCGCTGCTCCCCGCGGGGATGGAGCGCCCCGCTGCAAGGTAAGCTCCGTCCCCGCATGCGCCGCCCCGTTTCCCCCGTTTCACCGCCCCTCGTGTGGAAAGGGCCATCGCTTAAGGTGAATTTCAAACCCTTCACCCACATCTTTTCCCATTGGTTTAATGCTGTCATAGAAAACTACAGAAAAAGTTGATAAACAACCCAATATAGGTTCTGTGACCCATATTAAATCCTTTTGTATCTTCCTTTTCCAATAAACTTGAGCACTAGACAAAATTGACTTGAATTATTTTTACTTCCTATATAGTGAAGTTGTTCCCAGAAGTAGCAAAGGGAAGTCAAAAGGCAGATTAGTACATTTTATGACCACAACACAGTAAACCCATCAAGTAATTAGGCACAGGAATTACATGAAGAACCTGGTTTCAGACAAGGTCTAACGGTGTTGTCAAACCAACAGCATCCCATTCCTTAGATTTCAGAGCCAAAACCTAAGACTATGTGGTCAGTCCTTCTGACGGCACCAAGTGTTTTGAACATGGCAAGGAGAGTCCCCGGTTCAACTGGTCATGGAAACAGGTACAAAAGAAATGTGGATAAAGAGGATCAGAATTTGATAAAATTGAGATAATCAGTTGATTACTGGATTGCCCAGAATACATTCTATCCTTTTGATCTGTGCTACTACCACCATTACTTCCTTCAGACATGTGGCAGAGCATATGGAAGCAAAATAGACAACATATGTAAATTGTATTCCTTTTGGTCAGACATGAATCCTAGTCTGCCAGGCTCTGTCTCTCCATCATTCAGGCTGATGCAGCAGATTTTAAAGCTGTTCAGTAGGAGCCACAGGAGACAGTTTCCTCTCACATTGTACTGCATCCACCTTGCTGTATCCATCCTGTCTAGGCAACTACCTACTCCCTTGCCTTAGTCTCCAACTTGCCCATCCTTCTACACCTTAACTAACTCATGTCAGCTTAGTCAGCCTAGTCAGTACTCTGATTACTTTATCCCAGGAATATTCCCAGGCCCTTTCCGCACGGTGTAGTCACTGTGTAGCTGCGACAGCTTCAAGAGACGTGCATCCGCATGACGTCGTCGCTATTAAGCAGACGTGAAGTTGCTGGCATGCCTTTGCATGTTGCTAAAGCGTTGTATTTGAGCAATGGAAAAAATGTGTTTCCACTCCCTCAGACTGCTTCTACTACGTTTCTACAACTCCATGCGGAACTGTTGAAGCGCTTTCTTGCAGCCATGGGCGGGTTGAGGGTGGGCCCGGCTTGTCCCTCCATCACTTCCCATCCTGATTTGTTCCTACCCACCAAAACAGAGTTTGGCACCATTTTTCCTCCATGTGAGAAATGATGGAGGAGAAGAAAAGCGGAGAGAAAGTGGCAATCCTAATAAATCAAATAAATCAATCCTTGTGGAACTTAGGAACTCTCTTCTCACTGGGCTAATTTTTAGGGGGAGGGGTGGGCTGGGGGACGGTCACTTCAGGCATTCTGGCTGCTCACATGGATGCTGGGAGTTTCAGCCCTTCTCCAAGTAAAAGTTTCCAAATCTCATGGGAGCTGCAGTTGCTCAGAACCCCCGAAACACACCATCTCCTTCCCCTCCCCTCCCCTCCCCTCCCCTCCCCTCCCCATACCCCCCAGGCAACCGCCAAACATGCCCCACTGCAAAAAGGACCAACCTGCAATCTGTTCTGCCAGCCTTATGGGACCTGCAGTCGCTCAAATCCCTCATCAAAAACATCTATCACCCTCTCTTGGCCAACAACCCCCCTCCCATCCTGCCAAATATGCCCTGCTTCAAAAAGGACCACTTCGCTATGCATTCTGCCAGCCTCATGGGACTTGCAGTCGCTCAACCCCCCCCAAAAAAGCATCCACTAAGCTCCCCTCACCCACCCATGCCTCTCTGGAAACCACCCAACATGCCCCATTGCAGAAAGCCTCCCCCGATATGTGCTCTGCCAGCCTCATGGGACCTGCAGTCCCTCAAAACCATCCCAAAAACATCAACTAACCTCCCCTGATGCACACATTTCCCCACTGGAAACAGCCCATCTTGCCCTGCTGCACAAAGCCGCCCTGCTATGCACTCTGCAAGCCTCATGGGACATGCAGTCACTCTGACCTCCCTCAAAACCTTCACTCACCTCCCCTCACCCGCCCCTCTCCTCCTTACAGACCAGCCAAGACACCCCTCCACATGAAGGCTTTCCCTGCTATGCACTCTGCAAGCCTCATGGGAGCTGCAGTCACTTCAAAATGCAAATTCTTTGTGTCTTTTCCATCTTTTTAGGTACTTGGATGCACCTCCTTCCACCTGACCGGGGACTTCATGGGTTCTACAGTATACTCTTAAGGCATCCCCTCCAACAACAGAAAGCATCATGTATACTGCAGTTGAGCAGGCTGTCCATCTGGCACACAGGCGTGATGGGAGCCACAGGCCTTCCTACCTCAGGAAACACTCTACGAGTCTAATGGGACCTGCAGTCACTCCAGCAGTCCCTGGGCACAACTGAAAATTGTTCAGTTTGACTTCAGACCATATCTACTCAAGATGTTAGTGGTCCAAAGTTAAAAATTTAAAGCCATCATGAGAGTTGGCTAATACATATAATGCTTAGGGTTATTCATGTTCTCCTTTTATATACTTTGCTAATCAATGTTGCTGTTTGTTGTTTCCCACTAAAAACTGATCTTAACCCTCTCCCTGTGGTTTCTTCTCTCTTTCAGTAGAGGGGGTGGGCCAGTTGACAGGGGCATTTCTTCTGTAGCAGCAAAGGTGCTGTACAAACACAGTTACTATGAAAAAACAACACCTTTATTAGCCATTAACTGGCGACAGTAACCATGCCAGGGGCAGACATCCTCCACTTCCCAGGCACCCACAGACTACCCTCGCCCTGTACTTGGCCCTTCCATGTGGCCCTGAGATGCCCCCAGAGTGGGCAGGGTAGCCAGCTCAAGTCCTCAGAGGGCACTGTGGGGGAACTGGAGATCCCATCCTGATGCCCAGGAAGTGTTTTAAAAGCCCAGGGGTGAGCACTGTAGAGCCCATGATGCTGGCGACAGTAGTCACGCCAGGGGCAGACATCCTCTACTCCCTAGGCAACCACAGACCACGAAATACTGCCCTGCTGTCGCATTTCAAATGGAGCCGTAGGTTCCATGACTTTGTTTCTACATAGAGATGTTCCCATGCAGAAACGTCGTCTGTTAAAGTTAAAAAAAAAATTGAAGCATCCAATCAAAGGTGCAGGGGCAAGGTAAAGGCGAAGCAGGGGAGTGGTCATTGACACTGTAGTGCAGAAGGAGAAAGCGATCTTCTCCACTTCAAGTGAAGGAGCGTGCAGAACATAGCGTCGCAGAAACACAGTTATAAACTATACTCTTGCGACGCCACAAGGCGTTTCTGCTGTCTCGTGAGGAAAGGGCCTCAGTTTAGTCTTGGGGTGTGACCATAGCTCAGTGAGGAGAACACATGCTTTACAAGAACAGAGGGCTCCATACTCAGTCCCTGGTGACTCCACTTAAAAGGGTGCCTGAAGGCAAGGCTGGAAGCAAGAGCCAATGTAAATGTGCCCCCCTTTTATCTACTATCTGACTGTCAGGCTTTGTCCAGACGTGATTCACTGTCTGTCTGCCAGACTCTGTCTCCCTGCTTCCTAGGCCAATGAAAATTAAGTTAAAGGTAGGCCATACAACCATAAGTCATTTATGTAACTTAACAATTATCCATACAAAAATGCATTTAAATGCATACTTAAATTGTATTCACTTTTGTTTGTATCCTACATTCTTTCTCCAGAAGAAGGAGTGAAGGTGGCTATAAATGGAGTTTTGAACATAATTTCTCTTAATATATGCATTTCTAGATGGACTTTACTACTTCAAGTCACATTTTAATGCATCCTGGCTTTTTCTCTCTTGAGTAGAGAACTATGCCGCAACATTTGGGTAAGTGCAAAAATTGATGGATAGTAATATTCTGATCTCCACATTAGTACAGGAAGTGCACACCTGGTCAGTTTGTACCAGAGTGTGAAAAGAGTAGGTTCCTCAAATATATTAAGGCATCTGAGTGCATTTCAGGAGTCTGGAGGCAGCAACAAGGAGGCTGTAGGTAGGCTGTGACTGGGCAAGAATCAAGAGTAAACAAAAAGGAAAGAGATTGGAAGTTGGAATTAGCTAGCCATTGGTTCACTACCAGAATTGCCTCAGCTAACTCCAAAGAAAGAGAAATAGAGTTTGGTGTCATCAGTATATGGATGACTCTGCATTCCAAACTTGCTGACCTCACACAGTGGCTTCATCCAGATTACTGAAAAGCATGGGTGACAAGATGGAACTTTGCATGAACGTATACTGCAAATGAGTCCAGCACTGCCCAACCTGTCCCTCCACCCTGTCTCACTGCTTACTGTCTTCCAAAAGTAGGAGCAGAAACACTGATGACGGCCATGATGTCTAACCTACAGAGCTTGCTCCATCTCACCTTCCATAGTGAAACCAGAACTTCAGTGGGACAACTTTGTCACTCAGAAACTCTCCTAGAGTTAGGAATCACTGATTTCCTGAGATTACTAGAATCCACTGGATTCTCTAGAGATTATATTATTCAGTCTGCCTCATGTACTGATGGAATAAAAAGTGGTGGTGGTGACAGTCCAGGTAAGGAACCTTGAGGCTGTGTGGATAGTTGATGAAGAGTGTTAGCTCAATGCATGACTGCCATGAAAAAGGCAATGTTATTTTATTTTATTTGGGGTTAATTAGGGAAGAAATAAAAAAAATTCCAATATCATGCCTATTTCCAGTATTATATACCTATTTAAATCAATGATATTATCACACTGGGAATACTGTGCAGAATTTTGGTCAGCACACATACACCAACCCACAAAGAGCTGGGTAAGATTTGGCTTCAGAAAAGGACAACCAAAAATGACAGGGATCTAGAACAAATTTACTATGAAGAAAGTTTACAGCATTTAGGGCTTTCCAATTTGGAAAAATTGCTGAGTTGGAGAAGCATATGATAGTGGTGGTTCATCAGATTATGATGACCTGGAGAAAGTAGACAGGAATAAACTTTTCTTCCTCTGTTGTAAGTCTGGAAGCAAGGGAGGGCCACTGAAGCTAAGTTCTGCAAGATTCAGGACAAAGAAAAGAAAGCACACTTTCCTGCAGTACATAACTAAACTATGTTACTGCAATATATAGTGATGGTTATGAGCCTGGATGACTTTAAAAGGGACTTAGACACATTCATGGACTGCCAAAAAGACAAACAGCAAGATTCAAGAGCAAATCAAGTTTGAATGACTAAACTGTGGTTATTGTACTTTGATAGGACTCATTTGAAAATACAATAAATCTCAGTAAAGTGGAAGGCAGTAGGGAAAGAGGAGGACCACAACACAGATGGATTGTCTCCACCAAGGAAGCACACCTCAGAGTGTGCAAGACCTGAGCAGTACTGTTGATGACTCCAGATTTTTAAAGTATTTCAAGTCAAATCTGACTTCACAGCAAACGACAAAAACAACAAACGCTACTAGTCATGATAGTTGTGTGGCACCTCTAGTATCAGAAGCAGTAAGATCTCCATAAGATGAGTGAGAGACTGCTATTATCCTCATGCAGGGTTCCAATACACAGTAGGTCAGTCCCTGTGGGAAAAGAAAACTGGCCTAGTTAAACCATTGCTTGAGTACAGCACAGCTTGTACATTCTAGAAAGGAGAACAACAACTGCCAGATCATATTTCAGCAGGAAGGGGTCTGACCTCTCTTCCTCCTCTTATTACAAACCTCCAGGTCAAGTGCAGAATGTGTTGAACTATGAGAAACTGAAACAGCCTCATGGTGAACCACTAGCATGCTTCCCCATACCACAAAGCATAACATGCAATTTGTGTAGCTGATGCAAATTACAGCAAAGTCCTAACAGAGACATTGGTACTGCAGGTTAGGCCTCCTTAGAGCTAGCATAAAGATATCATTTTGATATCAATAATTTGGCTCTCTTCCACCACCCCTCTCCATGTGTTTGAGAGGCCCCTGGACAAGCCCAGAACTAGGCTCGGCCATCAAATGCTGCAATATCCCAAAGACAATACAGGCAGGCCAGAAATAGCCAGATCACCGCTTTAGGAGACCTCTCTGCAAACACCCTTATTATGTATGCACGCTGTTTACAAAGGACTCCCTGCCCTGAGCAAGTAACTTGGCAAGCTAGAAGCTTAAAGGCCAAGTACTGAGCATTTGCATACAGCAGTGGTTCTCAACCTGTGGGTCCCCAGATGTTTTTGGACTTCAGCTTCCAGAAGCCCTGAGCATTGACTATAGTGGCTGGGGCTCTCTGGGAGCTGAAGTCCACAAACATCTGGGGACCCACAGGTTGAGAACCACTGGCATACAGTCTACCTCTTTGACAATTCGGACTTAAATCAATCATGCTAAATTGTGACCTTTCTGAGACATTGTCTCACACCCAAAACTCATTGTTGTCCCCGAGTAAGGCATAGCCTGCAGTCCCAATTCACCCTATAAAAACCCCTGATTCCGAGACCTTTCTCGGATCGCTCTGAACTCCCATCAAGCTTTGCTGCTGCTGTGCTTGGCGAGCTCCCTCAGCTAATCAAGCTGAGTTTCTTCTCTGCACCCCCAGATTCTCCCGCAAGGTCCAGGACGATGAGACAGGTGTCGTATCACCCATTTTCCCTGCAAATCTCTATCCTTAATTCAACCTCTAATTTCTTAGTTAGCTGTGTGAATGTGGTGCCTTTAATATTTGTTTGTATGTAATAAAATATCATTTCCATTACTTTAAACCCGTCTGGCTGCTTGACTGACCTGACCCTGTAGACACTGGGTTGCAAGATCCTGCTAAGTTACCCTGCCTCTCGCTAGCTTAAGTGAGTGCTCCAGCTAATTTTCCCCACATTTGTGTTTTATAGTTTGGTTATTTAGGTGTCCCTCCCAGGACCCCCAGTAAACAGGGTAACAGCATCTCCTACTTGGAACCAGCCTAGCAGATGTTCCTCCATGACAAGTTATGAGAGGTGTTGCTGGGAGGATGTTTTCATTCTCATTCACTTATTCAAGGCAGCCAGGAGAGGCACCACCCCAGTTAATACAAACAATTAGCCACACATAAAAGTAAGCAAGGCATTGCCTGGAAACTCATTGCCTTTCATGAAAGAGAAAAATCATACAGAGATTGAAACTTTTTAAAAATCAAGGTTTTTAAAAAAACTTGCCTGCAGGAACAGGACCACAATTTCTCCATCCCATTGAGAATGTAAGAAAAGAATCATATTAAGTTTTACCCGTTCCTGTATTCACCTGCTTAAAGGTAAAGTCTATATGCCTTCAAGTTGCTTGTTGACTTATGGCAACCCCAAGAATTTCATAGTTTTTTTAGGCAAGTGTTAAAACATCCAAGTATTACCCAGACCTGATTCTGCTTAGCTTCTGAGATCAGACGGGGTATTTGGGCAAACTTAGCCTTTTCTGTTCCCTTTATAAAGGCGGACAACTCAAATCCTTTCTCCCACTGGTTTGGAAGGAATGCTGACTCCCTTAAACTCAGTCCCATATGAGATGATCCAATCCTATCCAATCAAGAAGGCATCTGGAAGAAAACAATAATCTTTAGTGGGTATTATCCCTTTGGACTCTTTTTTGGTGTCTGTTGCACAGAACACCTACTTTTCAAGAATCCAAGGAACCTAATTTCTGCTACTCCCACTCCTCATGCTCTATTCAGCAACAACATCTCTTTCTACATTCTGCTTAGTCTACTCTGCCTTTCTTCAGAATGAAAAGCAAGTCAGCAGGAAGCAAGAATTACACACACACACACACACACGTGCGTACGTATATAATTCTAGTGGCTTACAGCTTTTGCCCACTGTGTGTTTCCAAAGGGCCCTGCCCAGACTTGTCAAGCAGGTTCCACTCTCGCTTATTACCCATTCCCTTGGAGGCTGAATGTCAGTCAGTGTTAGCTGCTTGCACGCTCTGGAAGAGATTGGAAAAGTTCTCTTTTTGGGGACTACAGCTTCAGAATCTTTTACCTGGCTTGGGTAGGTTAGCTAAGGAATTAATCCAAAACAAAGAACTTTCCCTAAATCTGGCTGTTGTACAGCTGTACAGCAGCTGTTACACTTTCTTCCTTATTCTTGTTGTGCCTTTCATATGTTTTCCTCTGCAATTAAGAACACATTGGACTAGAAGAAAATGGCATGGTGGGAAAGAGTTAAGAACTCTCTTTGACCACCACTGCTTAGAGATGGATAAATGAGTTTCTTTTCACTCTGTCACATATTTTCACTCATAAATCTGTTCTTATCGAGCATGGAAACCTCACGAAAATTGGAAAAAAGTGAATAATTCCTCCCCTGTGATCCTTCTCCCATTCTCTTGACTTTTGCACACCAGGGCCAGACACAAGGGAAGAGGAGGAGAGGGAGCTCCAGAGGGGAGAAGGAAGGCTTGCTCATGAGCTTCCCCACTCCCTTTCCCTTGCCTTTTGTCTTGGCATGAGTTCTAGCTCCAGGGCCAGAGGCAAGGGAGTGGGAGCAGAGAACTCTAGAGGGGAGAAGGAAGCCTTCCCCCACCGCATTCCCTTGCCTTTTGTCTGGGCAACTGCCTTCCTTCTCTGCAACTTTCAAAATGGAAGGGAAAGTGGGGAGGAGAATGGGGGGGAAGGCACTTGCAGGCCTCACAAATATTCAAATTTGTGAAAGTCAAACTTGTGAATGTGGAGGGAGGATTGTAATTTGAAGTACTGGTCTTAAATTTTGAAACACAAAAGTCTCAACACTTTCGAAGTTCGTTGTCTGATGGGAGTTGGAGTCCAACAACAACTGGAGGACCACAGGTCCCCCAGTCCTAGATTAATGAGAGGGCTTTTTCAGTAATGACTCCCCAGTTGTAGAAGAGCCTCCCCAATGAGGTTTAAGTGGGACCACTTTTATGGTATTTTCAACGCACATAACGAACAACTTATTAGCTCAAGCCTTTAAAATAATCTTTTTTTAAAAAAATTACAGTCTGGGTCTTGCCTTGTCTACTAGTTCCTGATCAGTAAGGCCATTTCTTCACTAGTCTATTTAGGCCCCTTCCTAAACGGCTAACCCCAGGATTCCATAGGATGTTGAAAGTGGAATCATAGCACTATGGCCCTTTTTGCACCTTACCTTTTCCCAGTGCTGGGCTGCTCGGCTCATGCATGAAGGCTTGGGAGGAACGCTGTCACGTCCCTCCTGCTTCAGCCCCGCAGCTGCTTCCTTGTCACGCGAGCACCCTGCCTCTTCCGTTCACAGTGCAGCCTGGGACCTCCCAGGCTGCGCTGAGTAGAAGACGCATGCCCGACTCCTGAGGCTCCGCACACCAAGTAAGTGCGCGTGGGGCCCCGGAGTGATGCGCGACTGCACAGCATTTTCGGCTTTCAGCCGAAAATGAAAAAATGCATGCGTGGTCCGCGTCAGGCCCCTGAGCATCGCGCAAATGTGAATGCGTCATATGGACCGCTCCTCACATTTACGCAATGCTCAAGGGGCCCTTTCGCTTCAGAAATGCCTTGTGAAAAGGGCTTATAACAGGCTAGTGGAGAAATGGCCTAAGTCTGTGAGTGGTCCACATAATCACACTCTTTTTCTAGTCTTCATTTTGCTTTCGAAAATCTAGAGTATGTAGCTCTAGCTCAGGCTCTATTACTTGCTACCATATCCTTGCAAAGAAAAAACGTCTCCAAAAGAAGCAATCTGAGCACTCTAACTAATGACAGAAGTCATTGCTACACAAGTGGATCAAAGAAGCTGTGGGAAACAACTACTTATATTTCAATTATCTGGAAAACTCCTCAGTTCTGTAAGTCTAAGCCTTCTTTGGAATTAAGCAATGCTGCTACAATATAATAATAGTGTAGTGACAAAGGGTTGCATTAGTCTTTCTTTCCTTTAGAGGTGAGGAACTGAGAGACACATAGGTTCCTGGGTGTGTGTCCAAATCCACATCAGATACCTGTGGTCTCCAGTGGCTGATGTCTTATTATTGGATTATCCTTCCTCTACTGCTGCTCAGATACCTGCTCATCAGCTACAAACAATTTTTGTTGGGCAAGAGCAATTCAGCTTTCCCCCACAAAATACTTCCCTGAATACCATGTTCTTTGAAACTTTCTTTCCCCTTGTTACAGTGGAGACCACTTCTAGGTTATCCTTTCTATAAAAGATTCTGTAAATCCAACCCGCTGATTGCTTAGAGAGCCTGCTCACATATTGCTTTCTGCTGCCTCCTGTTGAGCAAGCCTGCGTGGGTGGACACACACCCATGGTAACTACAACTCTGAACTACTGCCACCCCAATCCACAATGTGTCACTCACATCCCAAAACACAGATTCTCATACTCCTCCCCAGATATAGATTCCCTGATTGTGCAAGACTATCTTGCATCTACTTTAGAAAGGACACTTCAAACAATGTGGCCTTGCGTTGTCATTCCTTTTGAATACAAACTGCTTACATACTTGGAAGTGATTGTTTTCACTGTGCTGTTTTCACTGCCAAAGTTTACTGTTACAAAAGCTTTGATCCATAAGTGAAAAGTTTGCCAAAATGTGAAAATTAGACATGCTTGTTATTGTTGTTGTTGTTGTTGTTGTTGTTGTAAAACAGCCTTGAATCTAAGCTAATTTAATTGTAAGATGGGCTTGACCACTCATTTCACAGAAAAAACACTGAAATTCCAAACTATTTTGCCATTCCAGTTTGCTTGCTTACTCAATAAATCTATGAGTCAGCAGGAAATATTGTTATTGATCCAAATTATTTCTTTTCTAAAAAAAAAAAACAGCAGTCCTGTACATACTTACCAGGTGGCAAGCCTCACAGAACTCAATGGCATTTAGATTTTGAGTAATCGTGCCTAGGATCGTAGCTAACTGGTTTTTTATTGCATCTTATGAGTTGCTTTGGACTATTATTAGAAAATGTACTGCGTATTTTTTAAAAAAAAATGAAATGGAATGGTTGTTTTAATACGAACAGCTGAAAGAGATGTCAAAGAAAGAACTTCCCCTTATTTAAAAATTTCTGTTCTCATTTGACACACATTTTTGCCACATACTTAGCCTGTTGGATGTGCCAGTAGCAGATATGATCACACAAAAGCCAAAATGTCTAGTGATCTAACCCACAATATCTGTATGCAACGCCCCAAAATGCCATAGTATTTGCAATTCAGATTATCATGGGAAAATTATCTAATCACTTGTTAACTGCCATCAAGTCGCCTTCAACTTATGACAATCCTATGAATGGGAGACGTCCAAATCACACTGTTATCAACACCCTGTTTGGCTTTTGCAGACTCAAAACCATGGGTTCTTTTACTGAGTCTATCCACCTGGAATGTAGTCTTCCTTCCCAAGCATTATTGTCTTTTCTGGTGAATCATATCTTCTAATGCTACGGCCAAACTACAACACTCTCAGTTGTTATCTTGGCTTCCAGGGAGAGTTCAGGCTTGATTTGCTCTAGGATCCATTGCAATTGACAGTATCCATAGAACTCTTCTCTAGCACCACATTTCAAAGGACTTAATTTTCTTCCTATCAGCTTTCCTTCACCATCATAAATGGCAATACAATGGCATGAACAATCCTAACTTTAGTATTCGATGATATATCTTTATCCTTAAGGATCTTATCTAGTCCCTTCATAGCTGCCCTTCCAAATTCTAGTCTTTTTCCAAGTCCTAGTCTTTCCAACGCTCAGAAAATCTTGCACTATTTCAATATCTTTGTTGTCTACTTCAAAGTTTATAGATCATTATTCCTGTGGTCACTATTTTTGTTTTCTTAATGTTCAACTGTAAACTCACCTTTGTACTTTCTTCAGTAAGGGTTCTAATCTTTGCTATTTTCTGTAACTAATATGGCATCATCTGCATATCTTCAATTGTTGATGTTCCTTCCTCCAGTTTTCACGCCTTCTTCCTCCAAGTCTAATCCTGCTTTAATGTATGATATGTTCAATGTACAAGTTAATCAGATAAGGTGATAAAATGCAACCTTGCCTGACTTTCTTGTCAATTGGAAATCATTCCATTTCTCTGTATTTTTTCCTGATGGTAGCCCATTGCTCTGAGTACAGGTTATGCATCAGGATAATCAAATGTTATGATACACTCATTTCTTTAAGAGAGATCCATAATTTTTCATGATCTACACAAGCAAAGGCTTTGCTAAAATCAGCACTGGCTGAATATTCCTCTTCTGAAATTCTTTGGTGCACGCCATTGTCTCACATAGGTTTGCAATATGATCCCTAGTGCCTCTTCCTTTCCTGAACTGAGCTTGGACTTCTGTTACTTATCACTTCATATACAGTAAAAAGCTTTGTTGCAGAATTTTGAGCATCACTTTGCTTGCATAGGAATCTAATCACTAATCACTTCTAAATCTACAATAAATGGAATATATAAATAACACTGAAAATTGAAGTTTCCCCTATTTTTATGTCTGCCTTTGCATTTTCAAACTACATGGTATGCACGCATACGCACACACACACGCACACACACGCACACACTTTTATTCATAATCAAGTAAATGTAATGGTATAAACATTATTATGCTTATTAAAACTCAGCTTATCATACACAGTAGCCCAAAATGTTTTGGCTAACAAGTCTCTTCAACTGTTCTTTGACCAAGAGTCTAGATCAGAGAAACATCTAGCCCATAACCTCACCCTAAGGTATGCTAGCTAAGGTGCATGGGAGTTGTAGTTTAACAACACCTAAAGGGCCACATGATTCTCAACTCAATCTACAAAATAATGAAACCATCTCAGGTTTCTGATACAACTGCATACCTTGTTAACCCTCAGTATGAGGAACTATGTGTTTGTTCTTCGAAATTATGATATTAACTTTTTTTGTTCTTGCAAAGGCAGTGCTACCTGCACAGCCCCACTGCTTGGACTTTCCCATATCCCCCTTTCCCCACATCTCACCAAGACCCATGCTTTTCTCCAGATCGTTCTTTGCACATTAGCACCTCCTCTGTACTGAAGCATACCAATTTATGATTGCAAAACATTTCTCCTTAAATATTGTAGAGGAAGGAAAGGTTTAAAAAATGCATTCCTGATATGGCCCATATCAATAGTAGCCACCACCCATTTTAAGTAATTAATCACAATAATGCTTAAGAGTTAGCACTTTTAATTTTCAAAGTAATTTACAAACAGGGAGTAATTAATCCTTCCTTACAGGCAGGCAAGTAAATGTTGTTGTCCCTGTAGTGCTAATGATAAGGAAAAACAGTGGGAGAAGGTCAGTGGAGACTTGCTGAAGGCCAAATTATGATTCAGCATCTAGGAAATGGAGGGCAACTGAGCTTTATAACCTTACTCAGAATAATGAGACAAATATAGTGTCATATTGGGGCCACAAGTAGGGTTGGGGGAAATGTCTCATCTTTACTTTCTCCCGCTTTCAAATTTTCTTTCTATCTCAAATGCAGTGAAATTTGAGATTTGTTCAAAACCAAAGCGAAACAACAATCTCCACCATGTGTATCAAATGAATTAAACAGTTATTCTCAGTATGGTCCATGTAGTACCTGCCTGCTAAATAGGTAGTAAAGGTGAGAAGTGTCTCAGTAAAGAGAGAAAAACCTAATTCAGCCTTGCATACACAGGGATGTACCCTAAGACTGCAGTCTTACATCCTCTTAACATAGTATAAATATCTAATTGTGGAGACACACTAGCATTATACAACCTCCATACAGAACGACAGCATTTATCTTGCCTTCTCTCACTTTGCTGTTTGTCCTCAGCTTACTTCAATTGCTGCCAACTGAGTTCAATGTCTAAAAGTAGTTTGCATTCAGTTAATTCAGCAAGGAGGAAAGGAGAGGTGGAGCTGAAATCATGCCCTTCCCTGTAAACTCAGATAGAAACAAATGGCTACAGCACACCTCAGCTTGTGTGTCCTTCTTCATTAATACCGTTTGCCATCTTGACCACACTCTCAAGCCGCTTGTCCACACGTGTCACAGTTTTCATCTGCAAAATGTTGGAGGGCGTGATTGCACAATGTACACTCTGTGTATTTGCATGCAAAGCATCACCAACTTTGCAACTTCACTTCTTCTGCTGTCAGCAGAATATGACTGTTGTGCAAGGCCAGATAATTCACCCTGCATGGAGAATACAACATACATGTGCATATAGGATTCTAGCCTGAGGCCATTTTCACATTAGCCTGTTATAGTGCTATTATTCTACTTTCAACATCCTATGGAATTCTGGGGTTTGCAGTTTAGGGAGGGGCCTTAGCACTAAAACAGTCTAGTGCGGAAATGGCGTTAAGAGTAAAGTGCGCTAAGCCCTAGCCCTGAATGAACAAACCTGGTAGGTTTGGATTGTTTAAATTTCAAGTTCTTTCTTCTCCTGTACAAATCAGGAAGAAGTTCATTTCAATTCAGTTTTGATAGTAATTTAGTAGAAAACACAAATTTCTTCATATTTCAGAAAGAACTTAATTTTTTAAAAAAAAAATCAAATGTGATAGAAAGCAAAATAGGGGACAGGAGAGGCATGAGACCACAATGATGCTTCCGCAAAACATTGTTGTGGTCCTGTCCTTGTCTCATCACCAACTGGCACAACTAAAGGGTAAATCGTTGATGGGTTTTCCATCAATCGCGTGATGCTCCTGCACTTACCTGACCTTTGGAAGGCTCGGAAGTGAAACAGGCTATTTCCTCATCTCTGCTTCACAGAATGATTAAAAGATAGAATAGCATTTGGCTTACTACCTAACTGCTTATTCAGAAATTGTGTCTCTGTGCTGTAGTTCTACAGTTATGGTGATGTTTCTAAATTATTTCACTTTGTTTTAAAGTACTGATATTTTTGTATGGGAGTTTATTTAATTGCTTTTTAAAACTTTTTTTTTAATTTTTAGGATTTTTTCAACATATTTTGTTGTAATTTATTAGTACAGGAAGCTCCAGTTACAGAAGCAAGTGGTGAGTTCTGAAAAAATCAGAAGACTTTACTAAATACTTTGACTCATTGCCTTCTTGTTTAGAATCATAGCGTTGGAAGAGACCACAGGGGGCATCTAGTCCAATCTCTCACCATGCAAGTATACACAAACAAAGCACCCGCAATAGATGGTCATCCACCACACTTTGAGGCAGCTTATTCCACTGTTGAACTGCTCTTATCAGGAGGTTCTTCCTAATGTTTAGGTGGAATCTCTTTTTCTGTTACTTGAAGCCAATGTTCCATGTTCATTTCTCTAGAGCAGCAGAAAACAGGGTGGCTCCTTCTTCCATATGACATCTCTTCAAATATTTAAACATGGCTATCATGTTCCCTCTTAATCTTCTCTTCTTCAGGATAAACCATACCCAGCTTCCTAAGCTGTTTCTTGAAGAGCATGGTTTCCAAGCCCTCTACCATTTTGGATGCCCTCCGCTGGACACATTCCAGCTTGTTGATGTCCTTCCTGAACTGTAGTGCCCAAAACTGGACACAGTATGCTAGGTGAGGTCTGACCAAAGCAGAATACAGTGGTATTATTATTTCCCTTGACTTAGACATTAAACTCCTACTGTTGCAGCCTAGAATTGCATTGACTTTTTTTGCTGCTGCATCACACTATTGACGCATGATCAGCTTGCAGTGTATTAAGACTCCTAGATGCCTTTCCCATGTACTGTGGTAAAGCCAGGCATCACCCAAACTATATAGGCATTTCATTTTTTCTGCCTATGTGCTGTACCTTACATTCCTCCCTATTGAAATTCATTCTGTTAGTTTTGGTCCAGCTCTCTAATCTGTTCAGATCATTTTGAATTCTGATCCTGTCCTCCAGTGTTTCAGTGGCCCTTTCTGCACCTTACCTTCTTGTGTCATCCTCCGGTCATGATCCTGGCAGTGCCTCTACCAGGAAGGGAGCACAATGAGAATGCTCCGCTCCACACCAGACCAGCTCCCTGCTGAAGAGATTGTGATGGATACACCTCTTTCTTCAACAGCGCAGCCAGGAAATTTCCCATGCTGTCCTTGGGCAGGAAGCACCTCCATTGCCCTTCTGAGCCTTCTGTAGGGCAGGTAAGTGTGGGAGCATCATGAAAGGGAAAGCCCATTAATGATTTACACTACAATCACACCGATTGGTAATGGAAGAAAGATGGGACCACAACTACGTCTTGCAGAAGCGTTGTCATGGTCCCACTCCTCTCCTGTCCCCATGCCAGGATGAGAGTTTCCTGCAGGAAAGGCCAGCAACATCTCCTAATTTGGTGTCATCTGCAAAATTGATAAGCATGCCCTCCCTCATCCAAGTCATTGATAAAGAGTTGACCAGCACTGGGCCCTTTGACTAGTCACTTCTATCCAGGATGAAGAGGAGCCATTGGTGAGCACCCTTTGAGTTCAGTTGGTATTTACAAATTTATCTAACAGTGGCATTGTCTAGTCCACATTTTATTAGCTTGTTTGCAAGAATATCATGGGGGACCTTGTCAAAAGCCTTACTGAAATCAAGATATGCTATATCCGCAGCATTCCCTTCATCTGCCAAGCTTATAACTCTATCATGGCTTGGGGGTTCTGTATTAGATGCCCACAATGACATCACTGTTGTTTCTCTCCCTCTTAATTTTTATGCAGCTGCTCATGGATCTCTTCACAGGTTCACTTGAAGAAACATATCACTGCTGTAGTGGAAAAAAGTCCAGATCTTTCAACTGTTAACCTATGGGAATGAAAGATATGTTTGCTAGTTAATCTCCACGTTTAATAGCTGCCCAGATTGTCTGAGGAATGTTCGCTAAGTTAATGGCTATTTTTCAAGTATACCAGTTATTCTAATCAAGACTAAGAGAAAATTGCTAAACCCATGAGTCCCACAACCATTTATATTTGCTTTGTCAAATGAGAGCTGAGTATAAACACTCATTACATTTGTCACACTGCTAGTCAACGTCAGCTGGAAACAATAGACAGTAATTATAATGATGCCCATTTAATCATGGATTGAGGCCTGGAATGTGGGATGCTCCCTATATTAATGCCTAATTGTCTTTTTTTTTTAAAAAAAAAATATCATTCATTGTACCTCCTTCTAAGCTAGAGCAGCTGGAATCCAATCTGGATATGACTGAAAAGAAGTGCCTACTATTGAAATTCAGCTTTTGACTGAATAAAAGTGTCTCTTTTGTGCTTTGTCTGAATACCATCTTGCTTCTGCAACTTTTTGCAAATACTGAGATCAGCAAGTCTCTCTGTGCATTGGCAAAAGTGTTGATTGTGTGCAGCCCATTTCACCTCCCCCAACCACATCCTGAAGGGTTGGCAAGCTTTGGGAAGGAGGTGTCTTTTGATTGAGCAAATGGCTAGAAAAGAAATGAACAGATTCATCTGTTCTTTTCTTTGCCAGCCCTACCCTTGACAGTTATTCTTCTATGGTATTTTCCCTTCTTAAAATAAATTTGGAATAGAACAATGAAATATTAATAATACGCCATGTGGATCTGAAAGGCATTGTCTGCCCAGTCAGCTGTTCCACATTTCTAAATTCCCTTCCTTTGCACCTTCAACTGAACCCTACCTTTGTATTTCAGAAACAGCCTACAATTTGTTGTCTTTTTGATTTGGGGAGACATCTGTTACCTGTGTGTAAGAGGAAGCAGTGTTGGCAGTTCTGTTCAGTTTCACTGTGTAATCCATACATTGTCACCCATCCAGAGACAGATGCTCCTACCTTGGCAGAGAGAGGCATACAAAGCCCAGCACAGCTCTACCCCTGTGCTTTCCTCTGCCAAGGAAGAGAAAGACATTTCTTCCTCTGTGGAGAGAGGCACAGGAAGCCTGGCAAAGCTTCCCCTCTCCATTATCCACCTTTTTGCCTTTCATATTGCCTTTCATCTTGGAATGTATCCCTCATGGATATGGGGGACCTACTGTATATTTATATCCAAAGGTGGCAAAATTAGTTAACTCCCTTCTTTCTTTCTGAGATAGAAATTTGTCATCTCTTCTGGTGTATCTCTAGCTGGGTGAACAAATACCCCCCCCCCGCCACAGATTTCTAGCCTCTGCCTTGCTTCATGTTCTCACCTTATCTTTAGCACCACTACTTCTAGCAATTATTCTTTGCACTGTGCCATCTTGTTCCTCTTCTATCAGCATTTTGCTCTTTTCATGCAGATTGGTCTCTGGAAAATGACCAGCAATGTTGTATATTTGGCAAATGAGTAGCAACTTCTAAAACAATAGGCCAACTTCAAATCTTAGACCATTTCTGTATCACATTGTTATAGTACTACTATTCCACTTTTAATATCCTGTGGAATTCTGGGGTTTGTAGTTTGCTGAGGCCAAAGAGCTCTCTGGCTGAGAATTCTAAATGCCTTTTCCTAAACTGCAAACTCCAGGATTCCACTGGATGTTGAAGGTGGAATAATAGCACTATAACAGTGTAGGGCGGAAATGGCTTGAGACTCAAATCAAGCAGATCCATTGAATCATTGGTATTCATATGTACCGATTTAAAAAATCTCATTCATTCAGTGAGTTAGTTGCTTGGGGTTAACATATGGATTTAGCCCATTGTTGCTTATTTTCCAGCTCTACTATATAAAAGTCAAAGTCTGTCTGTTTGTGAGTTTGTCTGTTTGTCTGTGTTAGGCAAGTGAACACTTCATATGATTGGCTGTATCAGGTGAGAAGACCTCATATGATTGGCTGCTTGTGAAGATTCTATGGAATCCTGGACTCGGCAGTTCAGGATTTGGCCTTTAGAATTCTCAGCCAGAGAGCTCAGGCCAGTTGCTATGGAGATGAGGCCAAGCAGCAAGAAGGAGGGCAGTGTATTCCCTCAGGAAACCAAACTCTGTATGTTAATAACTCTGAATACAGATTGGATTGGGGAATATGGGCAAAAGTTACATGTACTAGACAAGACAGACTGGGAAATTAGAGATACAGGATCTCAAATCTGTGTATTTCAACCACATCTAACTCCTAAGGTAAGTTAAGGTAATTCCTAAAGTATTTCTAACAAGTGTTACCTGTGAGAAATAAAGTCCCAGGCAATGCCAGGTAGATATGCTAGTATTAACTAAATAAGAGATCCTGGTCATTCAGTGGGTCGACTGGTGGGAATTAGCACTTGGATTTAACCGATTGTTGCCTGTTTTCCAAACACTAACTAAAAGGGGGGACAACCTACTTCAGTTTGAAAAGCTTCCTTGGTGGTGTAGGTGGAAGAGTCATGGAGCAATTAATTGAAATAGTTCTACATGTGACATATGCTCTTATGAATGGTTTCTTCTTTACCTATAGATACAACTGTTAAGCCAAGAAAATTAAAGACACAAGAACCAATTAGTTAGAGCCATTATGCAACCATGATCGAATGAAGAACCACTGAAGTAGCCTTCCCCACCTTGCATCATTCTGAGGTGTTTGACTACAGCTCTTGAAGGTGCATGTTGAGAAAACCTGCTGTAAACATTCCTGCTGCTTTATCATCTAATACTTTTTACTACGTATATAATCCCTTGCTTTTACTTCAACTTCAAGGATACTTGTTAAAAGTATCTATAAACTTTATACATACTTTAAACTTTATACAGACATTAAAATGTGCCCTTGAAGAAAGAGTAATAGTATAGCATAAAGGGCCTGTGAGGACAGCACAAACCATTTTGATGCTACATTGTTTGTTTGAGGACAACAGGTTTAGCTCAGCACACATTCTCTCATAGATGTTAGAGAACTATTCATTTATGTTCCATTCACATAAGGTATTTGTGTATCTTGGAAGGCTGAATTTAAACAAATGTGTGTTAGTTCATTCAACATCCTTCCTTCTTTACAAGTGTCCTGGTGATAATACACTCTTTCCACATCCTGTTTGCCTGGTTTTATTGACTGACAAGAAAGTGTCCTGTAGCTAATCAGCAGAAATCAGAAAGTGATTCTTTTGGAACAGAAAACATCTACTTGAAAGAATAGGATCACAACGCATGAGTTCATCACTATTGGTGCTGAGAAGTGTGGTATGAAGTAGCAATGCAAGAACTCAGACTGGTATCAATGTGAACCCGCCATGCAATGCCAGTCTGTCACTCTCCATTGGATCATGAGACAGCTGTAAGACCATGAAAGCTTTGTTTTTAAAGTAAAAAGGAAGCGAGACTGATATTTTACATGCAATCAGTTTTTGAAAGATTAATCTTCTACTTTTCCTCACTTTACACTTCACAGCTATCCTTTTCAATTAATAAATAAAGAGATCCAAACAGTGACATTTTAGAACTGAAACACCTTTCTTCTGAAAGATTCTCTTCTGCAATATAGTGATATCACATATTGGCAGAATATTGCTGGAATGCATCATAAATAATTCTTGGATATTTGCTATTGGTATTATAGAGAGGTACCATCAATGGTAGAGAGCCAGGATGGTGTAGTGGTTTGAGAATTGGACTACACATCTGGACACCATCGTTTGATTTCCAGCTTGACCATGGAAATGCACTTGGTGACCTTAGGCACACCACACACTTTCAGCCCAGAAATCCCCATGATAGGTTCACTTTAGAGTCATCATAAGTTGGAAACAACTTGAAGGCACACCATGACCACCACAACGTCAAACCATCAGTGATATCTTCCAGATCATATGCAATTAGTTCTTTAGCTTGGTTCATATACTGTAGGCTTAATGGTACCAACTTGTGAAAGGGTTATAGAGAATGCATGGGCTGGCAGTGTCACTGTACTCCCATAAATGCCAGTACCTACATTGTCCACCTCCATGTCAGCTGATACATAGATGATGTCAAAGTGAAAGAGGTATGTTGTCAGGCTCCATCCATGAGGACAGGAACACTAATCAGTTAAGTTATGGCTTTTCATGGAGAAAGCCTTGTGCACAGAAGTTCTTCTCTCCCCAATCCACTGACTGTTGAGAAGGAGTACCAACATGTGGTTCAGGAGAAGCTAGCCTTTGCATTTGTGAAAGCTTTCTGGACCCCTAAGTCTCTTCATCAAGTAGAACATTATAAGAAACCTGCCTGCTTCTTGACACATTTTGCCTGATGAAAGGACCTGGAAGTGTTGAGATCTTGCACAGTTTTTTGTACTTTATTGATGGCCTTGATAAAAGCATTCCCAAGATATGGAATCTGCAATTTGTCTTACCTCATACATTGAAAGAGCAGTCACTATAGTTGTTAGTTCAACAGCAGAAATTAGGGGCAGAGAGCCTGGAGAGAGCAAATAGAAGAAATTTGTTTGTGTCCCCCCTCACTGCTATTGCCACCTCAGGAGCTGCTGTTATGACCAGTTTCCAATGCCAATGGTTCCCCCTTGCAAAGAGAGACTGAACGCTGTGTGTGCCTCCCTTGCCATGGAAGGAAGAAGAGTAGAAGGCAACAGACACTGTTTCACACATTGCCAAGAGAGAAGGAGGACGGGATGAAACAGAGTCCAGGAATTATTTTTAATGGCTGCTGGAGGCAAGCAGCTGGGTAGAAGGACTGGTATCAGTGTCAATTTACTGTGCAGTGTCAGTCTGTCCGTCTCCATTGGATCATGATTCTTTCTCAAAAGCATAGGAGCAGGGCTGCTAGAAGAGAAGGAGTTTCAACTGTGTGGTTCCTCATTGTCCACCCTTCATCCTTCCATAGCCAGGAGCAGAAAGGATGGCAGCCTTGGTTGGCTGCTGATTCTAGACCCTTTTGCTATTCAGATCAGCCTCTGTGTTGGCTGTCCTCTATGAAAGAGCTAGTGGTTTAGTCATAAAATAAATCTTCCTTTCCCTCAAGAGGACCAGATAAGACTATTGCTTGGAATCTAGAAGCCAGAACTATATCTATTAAGAGTGATGGAGGGGGGCAGAATCTAAAAGGGCAAAGGAAGTTCTTTGGAGAGCATCTTTGAGGGAAATGGTTTTATTTTGCATGCTCTTAGGAAAAAATCCCCAAGTACCAGAACAAATGGAACCTCTTGCAAGAAAAGGATATATTAAAATGTTCCCTTCTGATTTTTTCATCCTTTTTTGTTTAGTGTATATTCACACACATGCATTTACATGCATAGAATGACAGATACAGAGCTTGTTTATTAGAGTTTGAAAAAGTTGTTGTTGTTGTTGTTGCTGTTATTTTGGTTACAACTACCACTGACTGGATGATTCTGGGAGTTGTAATCCAAAGTGTTATATGTCCAAATTTTTTACGTGCTGCTTAATGTAACAAAATCTCTGAGTAGTTTACATACAATGTACTATAAAATCACAATTAAATTACAGGTATGGTACTATGTAACCATAATGAATAAATATGAGCTTCCAGCAAGAACAATAAGCAATAAAACAGAGCCGTGTCACTTGAATTATGAGCTAGGGAAAGTCTGTGTAAACAAGTAAGTTTTCAGGAGGCGTTTGAAACTTGCCACAGTTTCTGTCTCTCAGGTGGCATGTGGGAGGGCATTCCATAGAGTGGGTGCCCCAACTGTTACCTGGCAACCTTCTTTTTGTTGTGCAAAACCGAACAAGGTCTCTTCTGATGATGCCATAGGTCAACTGGGTGAGTGTAGGGATACACACACACACACATTCTTAATAATATATTCTGGTATATTTTTGTAAATGTTTTAAGGACCAAAATGAAGAAACAAGATCTTAATGTATAATTCAAATTTGGAGAATCACATTATAAAATTTGCTTACTCTGAAGGAGTAGTCTGTCAGTTCCATTTACCATGGGATATTTTTCCCCCTTCAAATTTTGGGAGATAGATTAATTAAACATTCTAACCATAAATTTTGGGAGATAAATTAATCAATTTAACATTCTAATCACAGATTTTGTGAAATAGATTAATCAATCCAATATTCTAACCTCAACACCACAATGACAGTAAAATGTCACGCTATATTGAATAATATGGGATCACTGGCAGCATGTGATAGTTTTTCCACTTGCCAAAATCAAACAATCCCAACATTCCAAAACATTCTTTTTTAAATGTCATACACATAAATGTCCACATTCACAAGGATTCGGGGTACAGAACCCTTGAGAAAGTGGAAAAAACACAAATAACTCCCCTTGCGATCCCTCTCTCATGCCCCTCTGGAGCTCCCCCTTTCCCATTCCCTTGCCTCTGGCCCCAGCACTCCTGGGGGAAAGAAAAAAATGACAAGGTAAAGGACTTACCATACCTTCCCATTCAGACATGAGGAGCTACTTCTGGTCACCGTCTTGAGAAAACATATTCCTCCCAGAGGGGACAGGTAGGAGCAAAGAGAGCACCTGACCAATCAGTGGCCATTACACAGCAGAATGTGCACCCATGTGGGAGAGAGGACATGGCTCCAGCAGTGGGAAGGGGGCTTTGCTTACCCAAAAGGGAAAAAAGTCCATTTTAAACACAAGCCTTGCAAACCTGGGGAGAAGAAAGCAAGGGAATGGGAGGAGGACAATGGCAAGTGGGGGCAAGCACGTGCTTCACAAATAATCAAATTTGCAAAAGGTCAAACCTATGAATGTGGAGGGAGGACCGTTACATATTTGAATTTCACATATGAAATACCACGTTCAAATAATTCAGATGAGTTTACTTCAGTTCTAGTTTATACACAATTAGGGCTGACAGAGACCTAAAACTTTAGGACTGCTAATAAAATTGCAACAGCAAAGGGAGGTTATCTTAAGAAAAAAATGATGTTTTGAGGTGATAAAAGTTTTCAGAGGAACTGTATGATAAACAGACATACAATCAGAGAAATGCAGAATTAGAGAAATATCACAGTGCCAATAGACATTACCATAAGTATGTCATGATACACTGAGTTATGTGCTGGTTATACTAAATGACTCCTGCTTCGAATTTCAACATTGCCCAGTTGAATATTTAACCAAATGTACCAACAAATGTACAATGGAACATGAACAGAACACACAACTAAAGACATGAAGGCCTGGGGAAAAATGCAGAAACATTCTGGAAAAGCTTTCCTTCCCCCTCTTTTTTTACAGAAAAATTGAAAAGAAAGTATTATGGAATATTTTTTTTTAGAATGAGAAATAAAAGGTTTAAGATAAGATGTTCTTAAGTGTCATTCCTCGCCCCTCAATATTATTTCTAAAAGCCACATAGCAGGCAGACTTATATGATAGACTATGGCAACATCTTGTTTCCCGCAAAAATTAATCAAATGCTTCCATGTTCAGCACATGAAGGCAGTACCCTCTTCCCACATTATGGTCTCCCAGGAAGTCACATTAAGTGAATATCCATTGGGATCTACTGGGTTTCTATGCAACCCTAACTGCTACAATCCCCCTTCATGCAGGTATTTCATACATTGCAGGCCTAAATACTCTAAAAGTGTCAGATCCCATCTCATCTTGGAAGCTAGCCAGCATCACTCCTGGTCAGTATTTGGATAAGAGAGAGTTAAAGAATACCAGGTATTATAGGCTATATTTCAGAGGAAGGAACTGACAAAACCACCTCTGAGTATTCCTTACCTAAGGATACCCTATGAAATTCATGGGTTGTCATGAGTTGACAGAAGGCTTGGAGACACATGCACACACACACATACAAATACAATGTTGGAGCTGTCCCACAGTTTAATCAGAATTTGCCTTTGTACCCATCAGATCCATGTCTTCATTTTGTTTCTTAAATATCTAGGTTAAATTACCATTTCTCCGTATCATTCTGACCCTTTATTTTATTTTTCTGAAGGGAAAACGTCAACCACACATGTACTTTGTATTTTCTCAAGGCAAAGTGTACCTAATGCCGTTCATTTGGAGGAATATTCACCCCTAGTTTTCTGTTGAAACAGTCATAATGATTGAGACCCTACCATAGAGGTAGCAGGGCTTTAACTCTCCCTCTCCTTTCCAGGTGTCCTGGTCCAGCCTTGAATAAGGACAAATGCAATCCTTTGATACAGTTCAGTTTCTAGGACTGACTGGAAGAAACAGAGTCAACTGAAGAGACGTGACATTTCTGCTAAAGCAACCTAAATCTACATTGTTTTTTGCTCCATGGAATCATATTATTCTGTAAAGTTCACTTTGTTATCTGCTATGCTCCCCAAAATTTTTCACAGAAGTATAATTGCCTCACCTGTTGAACTTGTCATATGTTATATATCTAATGTGTTATATTGGTTATTACTAGCAGGTTCCCATGGATGAAATCCTCTTGGCTTAAATTGAACCTGCTTGGAAATAAAGCAAACTATTTTCCTCCAAACTGGGGAAATAACCTCTCTAATTTCTAAGGGAGTCTGAATTTGACCTACTGAATTATCTTAGCAGTCCCTATCTGCCTATCTGCCACCTCCTTTTCCAACTCACCAAGCTTGTTCTCTGGTGATAAGAAGCAAGCAGGAGGAAGGGAGGAAGAGTTTTGTGTCAGAGTTTAGAAGTAATAAGTTGCTTGTAATTAGTTTCTTCTTAACTTCTTACTTTGGATGCCAGTTACTTTTGGCATTGATAAGGTTCAGGAAGAATATTACTATAATTAATACATTACTATAATCACCAAGGCCATAATTTACTGCTTTTTTAAAGTAACATTATGGGGATTTTGCCTGTTATTCATTACAGGATGTGTTCTGGCTCAGTCTGAGCAATGAGACACTTCTTTGTGAGTTGCTGTGCAGCTAATGGGGATCCAGCAACTAGAAGGGAATGAAAGAAAGAGACAGGAGGAGACACCTTGAAACGTGACCTCATTAGAGGACTGAGTTAATGCACTTAAAAAAAAACTTTTAAAAATTAGCCTGGTACTTCTGCCTTCCTCCATTCTACCCAAATAACAGAGAGAGCTGTCAGCGCCAGATAAAGGAAGAGAAAGAGAGAATCCGTGTGAATGCATGAGGCAGGTGCTTGTTGCCAAGTGGGCTGCTCCAAACAGTGACACAGTGTGTCTATTTAGACTGACTGGGTTGGTATGAAGTGTGAGACAGATTTTAGCAGACCTGGCTCACACACAAATTTAGAGGAATTGTTTGTAAGAGAGAGAGATGGAGAAAGAATAGGGACTGAGTGAGCAACTGTTTCTGTATGCCCCCACCCAAGCATCTCTGTGAGGTAGACATGGCAACCATGTGGTCTGCAATACTGTACCGATGCGAGTGAATGTGTATATGTGGGATTCCAAGTAGGAGGTTCTACTCAGAATTATGTTAATGAGTGATGAGGGAACCAGATGGTACTTTACTGAATTTTTCAAAGATACAATAGTAATAGCTACAGTTGTGTGTTGGTGACAGTCTAGAGAACTACTTTCTGGACTCCAGTAACAATAAAGAAGTAATGACACATTGAGTCATCAGAGTAATGAGTAATATTGACAACTGTTTTTTGTCCTTGTCCCTAGATATCTTTGCTGTATGTCACAAGAGCTATCTGGGCAATATAGTAACCAATGAGGAAATTATATTTCCTGAGGGTTTATGATTTGGTTTGCTGTGAGGTAACAACAAGGTAGACATAGTGAAAAGAAAATACAAGAGAACCTTTCTCTCTGCCTCTTCTTCTTCCTCTTCTTGCTACTAGTAACAGCATACTACTGGCGCCAACTTATCAGCCTGGTAACTAAGGCTTGAAGTGTGGGGTGAAAAATAGAAGATTGACTGTTTGGGAAGCAGATGGAATGGGAACTGGATGGGAATTCTTTCCTGGCTCTAATTAAAATCAAAGTCAAACCTCAATTAAAATTAAGTGTTTTGAGCCCCATTGATTTCACTGGATGTCTTTCTGTGGAGATGGGATTGCATGGTCCCATGAGGCAAGAGACTATCCTGATGGTAACAGTGTTAGTCATAGATTCTCCCATGAAAGAGAAGTTTTTTGCTGAGGATTCAAACTAAATGAAGCAAACAGCTACTGGGCAGCAGTAGTGGTGGGTGACATTGGTGGAGGATCTGTCAGACACAACAGCAGTGGTACCATAGCTAACACTTGTTAGTACTGTGCAGGAGACACTGGTAAACTTCCTTTTAATGTCCTTTACCAGGAAAAGCCTATGATGAGACAATCCAAAATAAAATGAGATAGTTCCAGAAGATGAATGAGACACAGATCTCCCTCCAGGCTGGCCCTTGCAGTTCCTAGTTCCTGGAAACCTATTAATGTCACCCTGCCTACAAGTCCCTGTGTAAAATCCCCACTTGGATTTGGGGTTATAGGTCTTCAGATGACTTCACTGTGGACTAGTGTGTATGTTAGCTTTATGTTCTTTGTGGTAAATTTGGCTCACCCTTCCTTCAGTGTAAATAATGCTATCCAGAGTTGGGTTTACAAAATAACCAACGAGTTAACTTTATTTAATAACAGACAAAATGAATGCTTTCAAGTTTCAGTTCTTAGGTTTAAACAATTAACACTGTTCCAATTAAGATACATCAGACCCTTTGCCTAATTCCACTCAAATACCCAATGCTCAGTAACTCCCCTGAGACAACTGACTCTTTCACCGATCTGTTTCCCAACAGATATCAGCTATCTGTCTCCAACTGTCAGAGGTAAAAACCTTTTTAAGAAGAATTTTCCTCCCTTACAGAGGCCCTTGCCTTCCCTCACAGAGATTTCTGTGCTTATCCAGGAGATCTTAGGGAATATTCTGTCAAAGTTATTTTCTTCTTTAAACTGAGTTACAGAATCATAACAAGATTTCCAGGTCAGAAGGCACTCAGTGAGCTATTGGGATAGAGCAGAGGACATGTACGCATAGTCCCGTGGCTAACAACACAACTGAACTCAAGCCAAAAGGATATTCAGCTGAAGATGTACTCAGAGGTGAAAGGAAGGTCCAAAGTTGCACACATGTTATAAAATGTGGAATGTGAAAAGCATGAATCAGGGGAAGCTAAACATTGTAAAACAAGAAAGGGAATGTATAATACTAGAGGTAAGAGAGATAAAGTGGACAGGTATGTGACATTTTGAAACCGAAAATTACACAGTGTTTTACTCAGAAAATGAATATCTAAGAAGAAATGGGGTCTCCAGAGTCATAGTCCAATGCTCAAACCACTCACCATGGTTCTCTTTACCATATATGGAGTAAGAAATGCCAGAGGTTCAGGAAATGCTGGGTTCAGGAAAGTAAGGGGCACTAGCCCTCATATTGCAATGTTGGAAAATGAGTGTACTGAAGAATTTCAGAAGACAATCAGCCTGTACTTTATAGATTATAGCAAAGGCTTTGATTGATTGTGTAGATTATGAAAAACCATGGATCTCCTTTGAAGAAATTAGTGTGCCACAACATTTGAATGTCCTGCTACCTAATTTGTATTAAGGACTAGAGGCTCTACAATTAAGACAAAATATGGAGAAATGGAATGGTTTCCAATTTTCAAGGGGGTCAAGCAAGGCTGAATGTTATCACTCTATCTGTTTAATTTGTATGCTCAGCATATACGTAAAGTGAGATTAGACTGAGAGGAAGGAGGCATGAAAATAGGAGCAAGGAGCATCAACAATTTAAGTTATGCAGGTGACACCGTACTACTAGCAGAAAGTAGCAGAGACATAGAATGATACTGAGGAAAGTCAAGGAAGAAAATGCAAAGTCAAGTTTACAGCTGAATGTTAAGAAAACCAAAATAATAACCACAGATTATTTACATAATCTTAAAGTAGATGATGAAGATATTGAAATATTTCACAATTTTCCATACTTTGGCTCATTCATTAATCAGAATGGAATGGAATGAAGAAATCAGAAACAGATGAGGACTTGGAAAGGTAACTATGAAAGAACTAGACAAGATTCTCGAAACTGAAGATATATCATTGAATATTAAAGGCCCTTTCCGCACCTTACCGTCTTCCAGAGCTGGGGTGCGGGAATTGCATGAGCAGCCTCTGGTGAGAGGCTCTTGCGTCCGGGGTCTTTCGGCTCCGCACGAGCTGCCTGCTCACACGAAAGCCCTGCCTCTTCCTTCCGCAGCGCAGCCTGGGAGTTTCCCAGGCTGCGCTGGGGCCGGAAGCGTGACTGGCGTGGCTCTGGAGGCTCTGCACACCAGGTAAGTGCGCGTGGAGCCTGGGAGCAATGTACGACCACGCACCATTTTTGGCTTTTAGCCGAAAATGAAAAGGTGTACGATCAGCGCCTGCCAGCCCCTGGAGCATTGCACGATTGTGAGTGTGTCGTATGGATCGCTCCTCACAATCGCGCAATGCTCCAGACCCTCTTTCGCATGGAAAATACCATGCGAAAAGGGCCAAAGTTAGGATTGTCCATGGCATCGTATTTCTAATTTCTGTGTATGATTGTGAAAGCTTGACATTGAGAAAAGCTGATAGAAGAAAATTAACTCATTTGAAATGTGGGGCTGGAGAAGAATTCTATGGATACCTTGGACTGTTAAAAAGACAAATGAATGGGTTCTAGAACAAATCAAGCCTGAACACTCCCTAGAAGCCAAGATGACTAAACAGAGACTTCCATACTTTAGCCATCTCATGAGGAGACACAACTCATTAGAAAAGACAATAATGTTTGATAAAGCGGAAGGCAGCAGGAAAAGAGGAAGGTCACATTACAGATGGAAGGCATGGGCCTGAAACTGCAAGAGCTGAGCAGGGCAGTTGATGACAGGGTAACTCAAAGATCTCTCATTCGCAAGACTGCCATAAGTCAAAGTATGGCAGTTAACAACAAGAAGAAGCCAGGAAATACTGTAGACTCAGAAGTAATTGAATCTGTATCGGAAGTTGCCTAAATATCTTCCACTGAAATTATTGCAGAATGAAATCTGCTTTGATTTGGCAGAATCATTATTTGGAAACAGTGACTTCATACCAGCTTAGCTTCCAAAATAAGAGAAAGACTCGAGAGTAAGCAAACACCATTCTTTTCCAGCAACCATGTTAACTGGGGGATTATAGGAATTATAGTGGAGAAAAAAAAACTTTTTGAAGCTCTTCTCTTTACTCCTAAACTCATGTGTAGCAAAGAAAAACAGCAAAGGGAAGACTTCCTACTACACAGCTGATAGTATTTTATAGGAGTCTAAGGGATTAGATGTTTCATTTTCATTAGCTGACTTTAGTGCATCAGTAGAATATAATCACTTTCCCCTTCACTTGCTAGAGCCTGCTGCCATCTCCTGGTGGCTTTATTAATGCCTATCATCTCATATTGCTGTTGTTATTATTATTATTTTACACTATCCACATTTATACAGTTAGTGACTATAGTTTGAGACTATACACGACTTGAACATGATAAGTTCTTGCAATGTGAGCTGGTATCTTATGAGTAATTTTCAGTATTTAGCCTACAGGTGGGTTCTTCCTCAAGCCAGTCTTGAAGCAGTACACAGTTCTTCAGAAGTAAATTCCTTTGAGTTCAATTCAAAGGAATTACTTTCAGGTTTGCATTTTTTAAATACATTTCTGTATGTGCCTCCTCAGATGTAAATCTCCTTAAATTCCAGGTAATTGTGTATAAGATTGTAGCTCTGGTCCTTTGTAAAATGGAAATAAAATCAGCTAATCATAAACAGAGTCAACTATTTGTTTCCATTCCAAGAGAACTGGGCCTTTTATCTAGATTTCACCATACTTTCAGAACTGTTTACTAGCAGCTAGCAAACTATCAGAACGTCAGCCTATAAAGTTTCTAGAAAATGTATAACTTGCTTAGATAAAATGAAAATTTTATGCTTCAGAATCTACGCTGGAAAGGAAATAAAAGTGAGGGAAGTAAGGAGAATCTGAACAGCAAATTGAAAAAATTGATAAAAGGTCTACTGTAATCTGAACTCTCTTGCAATCAACAGCAGTGTCCGGAGATTACATGCTGTTTCCAGAGAACAAAAGTTTAGTTCACTTATCAATAAAGCAGGTGGGAGGGAACCAAGGACACATGCAGCAGTGTTAACAGTACAGGAGTTTCCTTCAAAGCACAGTTTTCAAATTTATTGTTTTTCCATGTAATAAAGCAAATGGCACTTGGTAGTTGACCGGCCCAGGTGAGGTACACAAGGGCCTGTGTAAACATCTTCCTGTATAATGTACTCTGTGTTCATGTTTTTGTGCACCTGCCCCTCATAAATGGTTTAACTGGTATGAGGTGGGAGAAATCCCATTGGAAAGCTGAGAGAAACCAGGGCAGTCTAGTCCTACCATTAGCCAGAATGAGACAGCCACCATGTGTGCAACATGAAAGAACAGTAAATGGAGACTTCAATTTTTCCAAAGTTCTGCGTATGAAAATAAGGATTTATAGGTGAATTTGGAAAACATGTGGCTGAGAAACCAAAGAGTGAGATTAAAAGAGTGTGGCCAGGCATCACAAGTAAAAAAGTTATTCACGAGGAAGAAAGCAAAAAAACTGCGGAAATACTGGAATGTATATATTGCCTTTAGGGAAACCCAGGAAAGAAAGAAAACCTCCTCCTCCTCCTCCTCTCCCGTCTTTAAAGCCCTTGATTAATAAATATAATAACTAGTTGTATATGTGCTGCTAACCACGAAAACTTCCATATTTTAAAGCCATCTGCACTACTGGCCATTGCTACATGTTGTTGGAGTAAACAGATAATGCATAATATTTAGTCATCTCAAGCACTTGTTAGGTTATTGTGTTATGTTGCTTCTTGCAGTAACAAAAAGGAGCAGCTGTAGCAGCAGCAATAATATCAGTAGCAGATGAACTTTTCCAACCTTTTATTACTATATACTATGTAATATACTTTTGTTATATTTTTGTTTGTTTATTGTATTTTATTATATTTATACATTATACTGTTGTTGTGTGTCTTCAAGTCATTTCTGACTTATGGTGATCCTAAGGCCAACCTATGGTGGGGTTTTCTGGGACTGAGAGTATGGAATGTGCCCAAGGTCATCTAATGCGCTTCCAAGCTGAGTGGGGGTGGTCTCCAGGGTCATAGCCCAGCACTCAAACCACTACACCATGCTGGATCTCCTACTTATTATATTGTTATATCCTTTTACAAAAGTCTTTTGTAATTCCGAATGTTTCTTGAATCCTTGCCTCTATTAATCTGACATGTTTTTCATCTCTTATTGGTCTCAATTCTTGGAAGGCAGCCTTTCTCTCTTCATTTTAAAAGTGCCTTAATGGACACAAATCAAACTGGTCAAGCATACCCACCCACCCCACATCCCCAAAGATGAAGCAGCATAAGTGATACAAGGATGTTTCTTGCCATTCCTCCTGTCACTACACTTCACCTGTTAGAGGCACAGCTAGCTCTTTCATGAAATAAATTGCATGGCAATACAAGGCTGGAGATATGGCAAACGCCTTAGCTGCCCTCCCCTCCCCAGTCTCCAACCTAGTGGCTGTTCAAGATGGAGCCTCATGCTGCTTTTCCCTTCCTTTTTTCTTCCCTTTCTTCCACCTGTTCCACTACTTTCTTCATAGAACAATCCAGTGCATTTGCTGCAAGAGGTACAGAGGCAGTTGTGACCATTTACCTTATAAACTCAATCTCCCTATTAGATCCATGTGTAGTCCTAGGGTTGCTAGAGTGAAAACTGGCTAGGGCTCCTGTATCTTTAAGGGTTGTGTAGAATTTCAGCAGGTGTTACTTGGTTGCATGACAAGCAACACTTGCTGAAATTCCCACTTGCACACTACCATTAAAGGTACAGGAGCCCTCTCCAGTTTCCAGTCTGGCAAACCTGATTAGTCTTGTCATGTCCACTCCTTGTTCCTTTAGCACATTCTCTGAGTGCTGTTCCAGACTGCTGGGGAAGTGGTTAGGGTGGGAAGAGGGAGTGAACTGCTGCTACAGTGTGACTACTTCCTGTCTTAAAAAGGTTGTGGATAAAATTGCAACTTTCAGTTTGGAGGTATCAGGCTGCACACGGAATGAGGTGGTAGGGGAAACTAGGAATCTGCAAAGCAAACTGAGAAGGTAGGATATTGCAAGATATGCCAGGATGATCCCAGCAAAACTGGAAGTTGCACTTATTTTTACTGTTTTATCTTGATTGCTATGGGCATGGGCAATGGTTCTGAGATGCTCTGCTTCAGGTACCAAAATAACTTGTTTAGCCTATACCCCTTGTCCTGGGAGGAGACCATTTGGAGAAATAAGGACAAGAGAGTGCTCTTGCCTTCATATTGGGCTTCCCAGAAGTATATGTTTGGCTACAGGATGTTGGACTAGACAGGCCTTTAGTCTGATCCAGCAGTGATGCTAATAATATTCTTTTGTCTGTGTATGACCCTATTTTGTGTTAAATTTAGCACCTAAAGACAAGTGACAGATCAGTTCTGTCAGGGTAAATGGAAAAAGGTTATCTTGATGCCCCTTCGTTAACAGATTTAAAAGTTAATAACAGGTCCAAATTGGGCTTGGAAACAGACCAGGAGGCAGATGATAAAACACTCTGACATAGTATTCCATATCATTCAGGACAAACTAAAATTCCTGAGCCATTTCTGAAGGCAACTCCTTGTTCTATGCATTATAGTAATACAAAACAGGAGGATACCAGCATGTGAGTAGTTGAAAAAAGCTGGTAGGGTTGGTAAAAGAGCTGCTACAAAGCAAATCAGCCAAAGTTGATAAAAGGTGATCTGAGTCACCAAGGCACTTGTGCCTCTAATGAAAATGCCGGATCAACATCAAACTACAAACCTGAACGTTTAGAACAGAGGTAAGAACTTTGGTGCATGTGAGCCTCATGTCTTTTATGCTTCTCCCCTGCTCTCCATAACTTGTTGAAATAAAATTAGCACTGGAGAATTCCATCCATAAATGCTTCGCTTTTCCTATTAAACACTGTTCCCACCCATCCAAGCAAATATTGTTAAGGTCCAAATAGATCATTGGGGAAGCTTGGATTGACCTTTAAAATCTCCTCTAGTTTTGCCAAACTGATGGCTCCGGGGAGCACTGGGAGATTAAAAGTAGGCTGAGTGCATCCCTTAAGTCAGTGATTCCAAACCTTCAGCCCTCCAGCTATTTGGGACTACAGCTCCCAGAAGCCTCAGTCAGCTTGGCTAACAGTCAGGAATTCTGGGATCTGAAATCGAAAGCACCAGGAGCACCAAAAGTTGGGGACAACTCAAAATTCTTTATAACATCCACCCCAGTTTAGACAGGATGTAATCCTCTCTGGGTTCAACTCACTTCAGCAGAAGAACTACCTACTAACAATATCTGTAGATAAAGCTTTGGTTTATGGATCTTCATGTAGCAATGACTGTGCTCAAGAGTGGATGGATTAGGAAAATATCTTGCAAACTGATCACAGCTAGCCATTTAGGAATTTTCTCACTTTCTTTGCACATTCCCTAGGGTCAAGATGTAATGAACCATTAATATCTGTGAAAGTTGTGCATGAAATTGGCAGACAACACCAAATTAGGAGGGATAGCTAGTACCCCAGAGAACAAGATGAGAATTCAATACGACCTTGACAGATTAGAGAGCTGGGCCAAAACTAACAGAATGAATTTTAACAGGGAGAAATGTAGGGTACCACACTGAGGAAGAAAGAATGAAATGCACAGATATAGGATGGATGACACCTGGCTTGAAAACAGTACATGTGAAAGGGATCTAGGAGTCTTAGTGGATCACAAGTTGAAGATGAGTAAACAGTATGATGCAGCAGCTAAAAAAATCCAACATAATTAAGGAATTTATCAATAAGACTATAGGGTCGAGATCAAGGGTAAGAATTAAGGGAGCGAGAAACAATAGGAATGTGATTGTGGGGGTTTGCTACAGGCCTCCAGGCCAGCCTGAGGACATGGATGAGGCCTTCCTGGAGCAGATGACCACACATTCAAAAAGGAGAGATGCTGTGTTAATGGGAGATTTCAATTATCCTGATATTTGTTGGCAGTCAAATTCTGCAAAGACCTCAAGTTCCAACAGGTTCCTTGCTTGCCTTGCAGACAATTTCATGGTCCAGAAGGTGGAAGAGGCAACAAGGAGATCGGCTATTTTAGATCTGATCCTGACCAACAGGGATGACCTAGTTGATAAGGTGGAGGTGGTGGAATCCTTAGGAGGGAGTGACCATACTCTTTTAGACTTTGTCATTCAGTGGGAAGGAGAAGCCCAGTATAGCCAAACTCGCATCCTAAATTTTAAGAAAGCTGATTTCTCTAAACTTAGGGAGTTACTTGCTGAAATCCCATGGTCAAGAATACTAAAAGAGAAAGGAGTTCAAGACAGTTGGGAGTTTCTTAAAAGTGAGATACTGAAGGCACAATTGAAAACTGTGCCAATAAGGAGGAAAAATGGCAGGTCTCTAAAGAAACCAGAATGGTTGACTGAAGAACTCTCAGCTGAACTAAGTGTTAAAAGAAACATGTACAGGAAATGGAAAAATAGTGAAACCACCAAAGAGCAATTCAAGGAAATAGCCAGGAGATGTAGGGAGAAGGTCAGAAAAGCTAAAGCGCAGAATGAACTCAGGCTTGCCGGAGACATCAAAAGCAATAAAAAGGGCTTTTGTAGATATGTCCGCAGCAAAAGGAAAAACAAGGAAATGATAGGATCACTGTGTGGAGAAGGTGACCAATTAATAACAGGGGGAAGAGAGAAGGCAGAACTAATCAATACCTTCTTTGCCTCAGTTTTCTCCCAAAAGGATAGAAGTACCCAACCTGGGGCGTGGGGAGGAAGTGAGGAAGTGAGGGAAATGCAGCACAGAATAAGTAAAGAAGTCATACAGGAATATCTGGCTAAACTTGATGAACTCAAGTCCCCAGGGCCAGATGAATTACATCCAAGGTTATTAAAAGAGTTGGCAGAAGTCATTTCTGAACCACTTGCAATAATCTTTCAGAACTCTTGGAGAACAGGAGAAGTCCCAGCAGACTGGAGGAGGGCAAATGTGTCCCCATCTTCAAGAAGGGGAAAAAAGAGGACCCAAATAATTATCTCCTGCTCAGCCTGACATCAATTTCAGGGAAGATCCTAGAGCAGATCATTAAGCAGTCAGTTTGTAATTATTTAGAAAGCAATGCCATAATCATTAAAAGCCAGCATGGATTTCTCAGTAATAAGTCATGCCAGACTAATCTTATCGCTTTTTATGATAGGGTTACAGGCTTGATAGATGAGGGGAATGCTGTAGATATAGATATCTTGATCTCAGTAAGGCCTTTGACAAAGTTCTCCATGACATTCTTGCAAAGAAGCTAGTAAAATGTGGGCTGGACTGGGCTACTGTTAGTTGGATTTGTAATTGGTTGACCGGCCAAACCCGAAGGATGCTCACCAATGGCTGCTTTTCATCCTGGAAAGAAGTGACTAGTGGGGTGCCACAGGGTTCTGTCCTGGGCCTAGTGCTATTCAACATCTTCATCAATGACTTGGATGAAGGAGTGGAGAGCATGCTGATGAAATTTGCAGATGGTACCAAATTGGGAGGGGTTGCTAATACCCCAGAGGACAGGATCAAATTTCAAAGCAACCGCGACAGATTGGAGAGCTAGGCCAAAGCTAACAAAATGAATTTCAACAGAGAGAAATGTAAGGTCCTACATTAGGCAGAAAAAAATGGAAGGCAGAAATATAGGATGGAAGAAACGTGGCTGGATAGCAGTATGTGTGAAAGGAATTTAGGAGTCTTGGTAGATCACAAGCTGAACATGAATCAGCAGTGTGATGCGGCAGCCAAGAAATCCAACAGGATTCTTGGTTGCATCACTAGGAGTATGGTGTCTAGATCGAGGGAGGTAATGGTACCACTCTATTCTGCATTGGTTAGGCCTCATTTGGAATACTGTGTCTAGTTCTGGGCACCTCAGTTCAAGAAGGATGTCGACAAGCTGGAACATGTCCAGAGAAGGGCGACCAAAATGGTGAAGGGTCTGGAAGCCATGGCCTATGAAGAACGGCTTAGGGAGCTGGGTATGTTTAGTCTGCAGAAGAGAAGGTTAAGAGAGGACATGACAGCCAGGTTTAAATATTTGAAGGGATGTCATGTTGAGGAGGGAGCAGGCTTGTTCTCTGCCGCTCCAGAGACTAGGACAAGGAGCAATGGATTTAAGCTACAGGAAAGGAGATTCCACTTGAACCTCAAGAAGAACTTCCTGATAGTCAGAGCTGTCCGACAGTGGAATATGCTGCCTTGGAGTGTGGTGGAGTCTTCTTCTTTGGAGGTTTTTAAGGAGAGACTGGATGGCCATCTGTTGGGAATGCTTTGATAGGTGTTCCTGCATAGCAGGGGGCTGGCCTTCCAACTCTATGATTCTATGATTCTAAGGGAAGTAATAATACCACTCTATTCTGCTTTGGTTAGACCTCAGCTGGAATTTTGTGTCCAGTTCTGGGCACCACAATTCAAAATGGATATTGACAAACTGGAATTGTGTCCAGAGGACAACTAAAATGCTGAAGAGTCTGGAAACCATGCCGTATGAGAAGCAGCTTGGGGAATTAGATACATTTGGCCTGATGAAAAGGAGGTTAAGAGGTGACATGATAGCCATGTTTAAATATCTGAAGGGATGTCATGTTGAAGATGGAGCAAGCTTGTTTTCTGTTGCTCCAGACACTAGGGCCCTTTCCGCACCACCCTCCCAACGCACCATGGGGACAAGAAAAGGATGGGACTGTGACAACGATTCTGCATGATGTCATTGTGGTCTCAACCGTCTGCTGTCCCCAGGCAGTGCCAATCACTGATTAAATCATAGACGAGTTTTCCCTGTCAGTGACACATGGTCATGCAACCATCATAAACTTACCTGTCCTGTAGAAGCCTGGGAAGTGCAATGGCTGCACTTCCTGCCCCAGCACAGCCTGAGAATGTACCTGGCTGTATTGCAGAAGGAAGAGGTATGTCCATCGTGCTTCCTTCACCATAGAGCCAGCCGGTGTGGAGGGGAGTGCTCCCATTGCACTCCTCTCCCAGCAAAGCCGATACTGGGATCCTCACCAGAGGACTCTGCAAAAAGGTAGGATGAAGAAAAGGCTTAGAACATGGAACAATAGATTCAAACTATAGGAAAAGAGATTTCACCTAAACATCAGAAAAAACTTCCTGACAGTAAGTGCTATTCGACAGTGGGATATGCTGCCTCAAAGTGTGTTGGAGTCATCTTCTTTGGAGGTTTTTAAACAGGCTAGATGGCCATTTGCTGGGGGTGCATGGTGGGGGTTGGATTCAATGGCCATTGTGGTCTCTTCTAACTCTATGATTCTATGATGATTCTGTACAGATGACAATGAAGAAGGCATGGTAATGAACATGGCCGTGGAGAAGGTTCTAAAACAGAATTTAACCCATGTTTGGTTGGATTTCTCATAAATATTCTTCTACCATTGCTCTAGCCATCCTTAAACCTGCTCCCTCCCTTGGAAAACCAAGCTGTGTGGGTTCTAATAAGTGGCAGAGGGTGACTAGGAACATTCCTGTCAGACGACTAACATCATTCTTCCTGGCAGCAAAAACCAAAATGGGAATATGTTCAGTACAACTTTAAGGATGAGATGTAAACTGAAACAGGTTTGTGATTATCATGGGGGTTATAGACAGAGATGTAACAAGTGTTCTCAAATTTCATCATCTTTAGTGGGAAAGGGTGTCTTAAACACTGAAACATTTAATGAACAAAATAAACCATTGTGAGGGTTTTTTCTTGGGGTTTTTTTGGGGGGGTTGCATTTTAGGACATTTTTGCAAAAAGAAGGAAAGAGAAAAAGAAAAAAAGAAAAAATCTACTGTATTTTGTGCCAAAAAAAATCCACTTTTGTTTCAAAATGAAGAAAAGCATACTTCAAAAATAACTCTTTGTGAAATTTTTGCAAAAAAGGCCAGAAATATGAAAAATCATTGAAAAATGCACAGAAGCTTTTGTAATCTCACCCAGCAGAAAGAAAAGTTTGTTTATTGTTCATTTTTGCATGAAAAATGTCAGAAAAAAGTAAATGAAGTTCTGCATCCCTGCCCAAGAGCTACTGGCAGCAGCAGCATCTGTGTGTGTGTGTGTGTGTGTGTGTGTGTGTGTATGTGAGAGAGAGAGAGAGAGAGAGTGAGTATGAGCATGTGTGTACACACTTGTTCAACATACTTGTTCGACAAAATTTGTTTCCTGGGTTTTGGGGTCTGCTCTATGACAGTGTTCATGACAGCAAATTGTGTTACCCTCCACAAAGTTCTGGCATTACTGCTTAAAGTGAGTAGGATAATCTGATGGACATACAATGAGGATTATTTAGGTCCTGTGAGATCAATTCAGTTGATCACTTTGTCATTAGTCTTGTTTTCCCACTGATGATATCTTTACAAAGGCCCTTTCTGCAGCTTACCTTTTTTTGGCACTGGGGTGTGGGGATCGCACGAGCAGCCTCCAGCAAGAGGCTGTCCTGTCCCCGCTGTTTCAGCTCCCCATGAACTGCCTGCTCTCAAGCAGGTAGCGCGAGAGCCCTGCCTCTTCCTTCTGCAGTGCAGCCTGGGACTTTCCCAGGCTGCGCTGGGGCAGGAAGCATGACCACCATGGCTCCAGAGGCTCTGTGCGCATGGCAAGTGCGCATGGGGCCCTGGAGCAATGTGTGATCACGCACCATTTTCGGCTGAAAGCCAAAAATGAAAAAGTGCACTAGCGGCTCCTGCCGTACCCTGGAGCGTCACACGATTGTGAGCACGTCGTGCAGATCACTCCTCACAATCACGCGGTGTTCCAGATGCCCTTTCGTATGGCAAATGCTGTGCGAAAAGGGCCCAAGTCTCATGCTGTTTAGTATTACTCATGCTGAACATGTGAAGAGAGCAGAGAAAGAGAGTGCAATTCCAGATGTTTTTGTGTCTGTATATTTTCTTCCATTTCCAACAAGCAGCATCTCAGGAGGCCTCTTAGCAATCAATCTTTATTCAAAGCAATTACTCTGAACTGACTATTAAGTAAATTTAAGTACAGTAAATACATGAAACTTCCATTCCTAAATTGGAATGCAGTCTCATTTAGTTGCTAAACACTCAGTTTAAGTGCATAAGTAGGTATTTTTTAAAAAAAGAAGAAGTGGACATGGGCATATTGTATAATCATAGGCAGCCCACCAAGGCTCTATTTGAGCTCCCCAAGTCCCACCCCACTGCCAGTTTTCCCCCATCTCTGGAAGCCTTGGCTGGTGCAATTTTCAGCCAAAATGTGTTTCCCTCTCAATTTGTTTTAACTGCCGTACCTTTTTTGAGAAATAGTGACCTGGGTTTCTGTAGAACAATCTCTACTATTAACAGAAAGCTGAACTGAGAAAGGGCACAGCTCATCAACTCCACTTTCCCTGAAAGATATAGTGTATTTCACTGATGTTTTAAGTATGCATCATAGTCCAGGAAGCAAATAGACTCATGCCGGGTGCAACCACACACCACCATGTTCATTCTCCTTTTCCTGACCACATTTTCTCTCCAGCATTCTCCTCTTCTTTTAAAATTTGTTTCCAACATAATCATCTGCAGCTTTGGTGCCCTTTTTAAAAAAAATTTTTAAATCTGCCTTCATCTTGCTAGAAAAAGTAGTATGGTTTCTGTTTAGCCAGTCAGATCTGGCCAAGTGATGGAGTTACTGAAAGCAAACAAAGCTTAGAGCTAACAACTACATTTCATTAGTCTTCTGTGACAAGATTGTCCATTCAAATCTGATTGTCGACAGGATAACCCCACTGTTTCTAGAAGGAAGGAAACTCTGTTGTTGTTTTTCTCCAGTAGTTCCACTGAAAGAGCAGCTGATTATGGACATTTCTGCACTACACTGTTATAGTGCTATTATTCTACTTTCAATATCCTATGGAATCCTGGGGTTTGCAGTTTAGGGAAGGGCATTTAGAATTCTCAGCCAAAGAGCTCTTGGGCCTCAGTAAAGTACAAATCCCAGAATTCCACAGGATGTTGAAAGTGGAATCAGTGGTGTACCTAGGCTCAGCAGTGCCTGGGACAAGTGCACAAGTAGTGCACCTAGGCAGTGCTGCTGCTGCTGCTGCCGCCTACCCCCAAACAGGGCAGGAAGGACAGAGGTGGCAGGTGTGGAAGGGTGCAGGGGGGTGACAGGCGGGCATGGAAGTGCATGGGGAGTGGCAGGTGGGCACGAAAGTGTGCATTGGGGAGGTGGGCAAGCACAGGAAGATGTGGGGAGGTGGCAGGCAGGTGCGAAAGTGTATTGGGGAGTGGTGGGTGGGCATGAAAGTGCACAAGGGGTGGCAGGAGGGCATGGAAGGGCATGAGGAGGTGGCAGTTGGGCGCAGAAGGGCAAGGGGTGGCCAGCAGGCATGGGGGACAGTGGCTTTTGCACCCCCCTGGAATGGTGTCCAGGGCATGCATCCCAGTTGTCCCTCCCTAGATCCACCTCTGAGTGAAATAACAGCACTATAACAGTATAGTATGGAAATGGCATGTATCTGAGAAGGGTAGTAATCCTGTATGAGCAGGCTAAGGTTTAAAGGGGCTTTCAGAAAATGTGTCTTCTTCTGTTGAAACCTTCTAGTTTTTTCCACTAAACACTGGACCGTAAAAGAATGCAGTGAAGAATTACAGTGTACCTGCAGTATATGTTCTTATGTATACATATTTTAATTCTTACCTTGGATTAAATACCAGCTTTTAATGGGACTTTCTTCTGAGTAAATATATATACACTCATACTGCAAGTCATGATACATAACAGTGCACTTTAAAGCATACTTCCCTTTCTAAAAGCACTTCCTGTCATCAAATTTCTGCTCAGCTCATTAAGAATAAATAGTCTTTCTTCACAAACACTTATTGCAAATGGGAAGAAATAAAAGTATTTTGGAAACACTAATTAATAGATTAATGTTTCACTGCTAATCAAATATGGGATTTTCCACATTTTAGAAGAACTGTTCATGATTGTTAAACTTCTGATTGCTATCGAGTACAGATTCTGAATGTGAAACATTTCAGGCAGTACCCTGTTGATAACTTGTAGAAGTGTAACTCCAGTGTATATCTTTTGTCAGGATATGATGATGGCACAAATTAAACATAGGACAGCTTGAACTCTGAACATAGAGTGGAAATGGGCTCCAGGGGCACCTTAATTGCATTGCCACATTTTGATGGTGACTGTATCTATATTATCATACATCAAAGCTCTCTGAAGTTTCTACCACTGGCCAGGAAGTAGAGAGGCTACCAGCTAAAAGCCCTGAAAGCTATGCACTTAAGCTCTGATATAGCAAAAACCTTTTTATCCAGGTGGATCATGGAAAGGAGGAGGGGGAACAAGAAGAAGACAGTCTGGGGGTTCCAATAGGTCAGCAGTAGCTTCCTTGTTGTGGGTCTGTGTCTCAGCAGAGATGCAAAAATGCCTATCCTCAGCACCAGCACCAGCCCTGAGAAGGTAGTAGTACATCTGTCCAGATTAAGCATCTTTAGTTTACTCTTGACCAGAGAGTATATCTTCCCATTTGTCCAGGACATTTTATGTGCAATATAGGCCATATGAATTCTTTTATACATCAGCCTTGTGCGTACTCCAAACTGAGTTTCCACATTTTTATGTGTTCTAATAATTCCTTGATGGATGCCTACCATGCTCCTTTTAATTTCATGAGACCAAATTCATTATCGCATTAGTAGATCTATAAGACAGATGGGAATCATGGAAAGGAATAATAAAGGGAATTTATTTACCTAGCAGGTGTGTGGTTGTTGTAAATAAAAGGAACAAAGACTGAGCACTTCCAGATGCGAAGCCAATGATGCTTGACAGCTGGTGTTAAGTATTTGTACAGGTTGTTTGGTTACTGGATGGCTGCAACAAGGTACACTTAGCCCTTGAAAAACTGCATTAAGCCTAAACAAGCCTGTAAGAGGAATATATGCTGCCTGCCTTGTGTCTGCATTTCAGTTTGTAGCTTGTGAAATACACAGGTGACATCCATGCTATCTCCATAAAGCAGAATATTTATGTGAACAGATGGTTTATGCAAAGATTTTTGTGATATCAACTAAGCCAAATGGGATAGTCTAACTTCTATTAATGTGGGATTTAAAAAAAATGCTTTACAACTTTAAATGGCTCAGTTTTCATATGTCCGCCTACTACAGTGTGGATCTTCTTCTGTTGTTATAGCCTGCTGTTCCTATTTTGTGACACAATTCATGCTACATTTCATCATTCAGAGGCTCCAATTCAGACTTTAGTCTCTTAGTTCCAGGTCTTTGTGGATGATATGGAGCCCTGTCAACACTTTTTGTTTGGTGTTGAAGACAAAGTCAACTCGGACTGGGTACCATCTTGTCCTTCACCTCAAGCAGCAAAATGCCTTGGGTAAACACGTCAAAGGAAAGTGTGGTTTTTAACAATTCTCAGGCTTTTAAATATTTAATCTTGCTGCTGCTTTTATTGAGCTGTTGCTGGTTTTATGCTTGCACGATATATGGCCTTGGCTGTAATCAGTAGGGAAAAAAAGAAGCTGATGTAAGCATGTTAAAAATAATCTCTAGTAGAAAATAGCTGTGTTTCCCCTCCAGTCTTACCATGTATGTTCAACACTGGCACAGATATTCTCAACTAAGCCAAGAATGTTAGTTAGGAAATTCTCCTGTTCGGTGTGTATTCATCATCTGCTTATTCTTTTACTTCTTATCCTCTGAATTATACGAGACAAGTCCAATCTTACATCACGTGAGGTTACATCAAGAAGAAGGAGGAGTCTGTAGTATAATCAACTCAGACTGATCACATAAATATCTTTCTGTCTGGAAATCTGAAATCATTGCTTCTTGGACAGGATCATTTTTAAAATCTAATAAGCTACAATGAGAGTAACTAGCATATTCCTTCTCTGTGCTGTGGGGTTCATCTGTTCCTCAGGTAAGACAACATAGAATCTTCTCCTCCTCTTCCTCCTCCTCCTCCTCCTTTTTCTCCTCAAGAATAGTTTTATGTTGTCAAAACCAAGTATGGAGAAACAGGCTGCAGGCTGACTGAAAAGAACCTTATTTCATGGCCAGGGAAATATGCTAGAACCATGTGAATTTTTTTTGAGGAGTAGGAAGGAGACAGATATATAAGAAGTGAAACTGGATTTCTGAACAACACAGGATAGCTGTTTACATATTTGCTTGAAACATATCATTCTGGGCCTGAACAGATATGTTTGGTTGTTAAAGAGATTGCCAAACGTTACCTAAAAACAGGGAAGTTCTTTACCCCTTCAGTGGGGAAATCACCTGGTAAAAGACTTGCAGAAATCGGATTCCACTAAGGTGAGAAGCAGATATCAAACAATGAAATAAACCCTAATTCAGAGATAGGAAACATGCTCTTTTGAAACATTAGACTTGAAGACATCAGCCACATCATTCCTCAGTATTATAGACAATGATAATGGCCAGTATGCGATGCACCCTGGCAACAGCAGGAGGGATGAACATTTCTCATCCTTCTCCTAATTCAGAAGGAGAAAAAATAACCAGGACAGAGAATTTCTACTGTCCAACTAGCTCTAAATTGGCTCTTAAAAAAAAAAACACTATTGAAAAAACTATTGAAAAAGAACAACAGAAAAGAGTACAGCATCTTCATGCCAAATTACTTGGGCTTGATTTAATGAGTTGAATGAACAGAACATTTGCCAGACCCTTTTTCAAAGGAAAAAGTGAATTTGTGTGTGTTAATTTCGCCACTCACTTCTTCCTACCTGCAATCTTCAGAATACTTGGAAGGTTGGAATACCCACAGAATAATGTAGGAAATGGACTTGGAGATTCAAAGGGAAAGCACAGTCGCTGAAAATGGTATCTCCTCTTCTTCCAGTCCTTTTGAGATAAAGGACTTTTTTAAAAAAAATGTTCAGTTTTTTAAAGTCCAAGCAATCTAGTCAGAGGAAAAGTAGCTATGGTCATTGACTGGGTGTGGGGAATATCTGGCCTTTAACATGCCATAAGACTACATTTCCCATCAGTCCTGGCCAGTAAAGATAACGGTGAAGTATGGTGATGAAAAATGCAGTACAGCAACATCTGGAGGGCTCTGTGATCTCCATCTTTCCCATAAGCTCTGGCAAATGTAGAAGGTATTTCTGATATTCTTTTTGTTTGCTTTAGCCAATGCAGAAACCGATGTTGGCGATGGACAAGAGGTAAAGTAATTTTGATTATTTATCTTCAATGCCTCTTGCTTTGATGGAATAATACCCAGAAGCAGTATTACATATCAGAAATCAGATACTGGGCTAAATCACACCAAATACTAGACTGAATTCCAGACAATGCAAGCCCCATCTTAATTTTTGCTACTGATTGTCTTGGAGAGGGCTATATTGAAAGCATCTAGCCATATTGCTCTTTACATTTCCCTACCTAAGAACCAAGGATAGACTTGAAAATCTTTCACATTTTTAACTAGGAATGTTCTGAATAACATTAATACCATGATTAGGGTTGCTCAGTGAAAACAGGATAGATCTCCTGTACCTTAATAACTGTGTAGAAGAGGGAATTTCAGCAGTTGCTGTTTGTCACATGAGCTCCACCTGCTGAATTTCACTCTTCTTGCACAACCATAAAGGTATAAGAGACCTGGGCCATTTCCGCATTAGAATATTATAGTGCTATAATTCCACTTTCAACATCCTATGGAATCCTGGGGTTTGCAGTTTAGGGAGGGGCCCAGAATTCCATAGGATGTTGAAAGTGGAATAATAGCACCATAACAATCTAGTGCGGAAACAGCCCTGCCCTGTTTTTCTCCTGGTGAGCCTAACTGCCACATTAGTGCAAAGTTCAGCCATACACTAATGGAGAGTCCAGAAATGCCAACAGCAATTCATTCTTTTCAGCAAAACCATCCTCACCAGAAGCAGGTATGTTTTTTTAAAAAAAATAATAAAGTGAATGGGTCTTAAATACCCTCTCTAGACTAAGGCCATTTCCACCCTACGCTGTTATAATGCTATCATTCTACTTTCAACATCCTGTGGAATTCCGGGATTTGCACATTACTGAGGCCAAAGAACTCTCTGGATGAGAATTCTAAATGTACCTCCCTCAACTGCAAACCCCAGGGATTCCACAGCATCTTGAAAGTGGAATAATAGCACTATAACCGTGTAGGGCAGCAACGGCCTAAGTGGCCACCAAATAATGATACAGCTGGGAAAATCCAATCCTCTTTTTCACATTGTCTGAGAATTTCAGCTGTGTTCACAAGGAATAGTGGAAGCCAGGAGTGAGCTGTTGTGGGAAATTAAAGTGCTGGATTAAGCCCCAGGAAACCTTAGAAGGTCTCCTCACACACACTGCTCTCCTTGCCCTCTCAAAAAATAATCAGGATTCTCCTCCCCTCCACAAATAGTGTCTAAGGGCTGTGGGGTGCCTTTTCACCCTGTTTTTTGTGTGTCCACGGCCATGTTAAGCCCAGGAAGGGGCTTGTTTTAGTGATTCTGTTTTAGAACAAGGCTTCTTGTGGGCCTAATACAGCTGGGCTGGGGAGGGAAAAAATGTAGTGAAAATGCTCCCATATCTCAGTGGGCATTTAAAGCCAAAAAAAACCCTGATTCTTTTTTTTCAATTTTTTTTGATCCTTGGAGGCTTTAGGGGACACATAAATTGCCCAGGGCACTATATGACCTTCAGGTCACAATTTTCCTCACCCATGGTGAGGAATATACTAAATAACAAAAATAGAGGCTTTTATTTTCAAACAGATGTCAAGATGTACATAGTTCTTTAGTAGTGTTCATGCAGTGTTTAAGTTTTATGTGATTTGCTTGCTTTGCTGCTCCAAATCAACCCTCCTTCTCCATTATCAACATTTATTATGGAAAAAACTTGCAGTTTTTAAAAAAATGTTGATATGCACAATGCTGAATAGCACAGATTTTGTTTTACAGCCGGCTTGTGAGAATTACCTTCTACCAGCATGTCCTAGAAATGTAAGTCCTGTCTGTGGCACTGATGGAGTAACCTATGCCAATGAGTGTCTCCTCTGTGTTCAGAAACTGTAAGTACTGTATTTGCTGGCGTATAAGACGCACCCGTGTATAAGGCGCACCCCATTTATACACTGGCAAATACTATTTGCAGGCATATAAGACACACCAGTGTATAAGATGCACCCCATTTTCAAACAGTATTTTTCAGGCGGAAAAAAGTGAGTCTTATATGCCAGCAAATGCAGTATTTGTTCTCTTTTATCATTTAAACCCTTCAGCAGACAGAATGAGGTTTATGGAGAAGTAATATGACTTGGAGCTGCCTAATTATCCTAAAGGCACCAGATCCCATCTGATTTTGGAAGCTAAACAGGGCCGGTCAAGGTTAGTGCTTGGATGGGAGGCTGCCAATGAATACCAGGCTATATTTCAGAAGAGGGAACTGACAAAATCACCTCTGAGTATTCCTTGCTTAAAATTCATGGGGTTGCCATAAGCTGAGAGGCAATTTGTAGGAACATACACACATAATATGACTTGGAAATGGTCTGAAGACATGTACACACACACACAAAATGACTTGAGGATGGTCTAAATATGAGTGGCATAGGAGAGAAAGAAAACCAAAGTTTTGTGTCTGACAGAATCTCCTGAAACATACAGGAAAGGACCAAGAGTGTAGATTCACCACCTACTGATAATTGGAACTAGCCAGCTCCCCTGAGCAGAGACGCATTTATAAACTGGTCAGATGAATACACTTCCAGTTCAAGGAATACGCAGGAAGATTTGATTAAAATATGCAAAAACAGGTAGCTGTAGAACAGAACAGAACAGCCTTGGTGCATGTAATCTTGTCCAAAGGCTATTTTAAACTTACATCTGTTTTCAAGTTGCTCATGCCCCAAGTGCTAGCAGGTGTCTTGGCTTGCACCATAAAGTCAATTATACTGACAAGCCATGTCAAAAAGTCTTATCACAGAGGCAAGCAAGGAGTCAATGTCTGCCAGAGCTGCGTATGCTCAGGTTCCCACTACACATAATCTGGAGTCCTCTCAGCTTTGGCCTGTGGAACAAAGGATGTTACTCAGTGTTAGGGATGGGGGAGTTTTTATTTGGTTTGGGTTGTTTTTTTTAAATAAAGCCTTCCCAAAATGTGCAGATCTCATAATACGGTCAGTGGGGAGAACCTGAGATTTATTTAAAACAAAAACAAAAACCCTGAATATTGGAAAAACTAAAATTCATGGCTTTGGTCATTTTTAGTGGTTTGAATGCTTTTTAAAAAAAAATCTTTTGAATCCATATGGATTTAATTAATTGGGGCTATCAGCTCCTTTTTGCTGACAAACTCGTTCTTAATAGCTATATATCTCTATGGATTTAAAGAACATTCACTTATTTCTTAACATGTCAAGACACCTAACTGAAAAAAAGAAAAAAAATTCGACTGCCATTAGTTTTTTTCTTTTTTTCATTTGGGGACTTTTTGTGAAAATTTCATGAAGGGTTTTTTTTTTAATGGACAGGGTTTTGTATAAAATAAAATGCTTTAATTTTAAAAGGAAAACAATTAATTAAACTTTTGTGAAAAATGTATCGAAATCCATAAATAAATAAATATTAAAAATGCACAGAAACTCAGAAAATTTAGCTGGTGCTGTTGATGGCCCAGAATTTAATTTGGTACATTTTGATAAACATACCCAAATTCACAGATGTATTCATAAATGGTGCAAAAATCATTTTGTAATTACTTAGAAAGCAATGCTGTAATCACTAAAAGCCAGCATGGCTTTCTCAAAAATAAGTCGTGCCAGACTAATCTTATCGCTTTTTATGATAGGGTTACAGGCTTGATAGATGAGAGGAATGTTGTAGATGTAGCATATCTTGAACTCAGTGAGGCCTTTGACAAAGTTCCACATGACATTCTTGCAAAGAAGCTAGTAAAATGCGGGCTGGACAGGGCTACTGTTGGTTGGATTTGTAATTGGTTGACCGACCGAACCCAAAGGGTGATCACGGATGGCTGCTTTTCCTCCTGGAGAGAAGTGACTAGTGGGGTGCCACAGGGTTCTGTCCTGGGCCCAGTGCTATTCAACATCTTTATCAATGACTTGGATGAAGAAGTAGAGGGCACGCTGATCAAATTTGCAGAAGATACCAAATTGGGAGGGGTTGCTAATACGCCAGAGGACAGGATCAAATTTCAAAACAACCTTGACAGATTGGAGAGCTAGGCCAAAGCTAACAAAATGAATTTCAACAGAGAGAAAAGTAAGGTCTTGCACTTAGGCAGAAAAAATGGAAGGCACAAATATAGGATGGGGGACGCGTGGCTGGATAGCAGTACGTGTGAAAGGGATCTAGGAATCTTGGTAGATCACAAGCTGAACATGAGTCAGCAGTGTGATGCAGCAGCCAAGAAAGCCAATGCAATTCTCGGCTGCATCAATAGGAGTATGGTGTCTAGATCGAGGGAGGTAATGGTACCACTCTATTCTCCATTGGTTAGACCTCATTTGGAATACTGTGTCTAGTTCTGGGCACCTCAGTTCAAGAAGGATGTCGACAAGCTGGAACGTGTCCAGAGGAGGGCGACCAAAATGGTGAAGGGTCTGGAAGCCATGGCCTATGAAGAACGGCTTAGGGAGCTGGGTATGTTTAGTCTGCAGAAGAGAAGGTTAAGAGGGGACATGATAGCCATGTTTAAATATTTGAAGGGATGCCATATAGAGGAGGGAGAGGGCTTATTCTCTTCCACTCCAGAGACTAAGACAAGGAGCAATGGATTCAAGCTGTAGGAAAGGAGATACCACCTGAACCTCAGGAAGAACTTTGTGATGGTCGTTGTTGTCTGGCAGTGGAATATGCTGCCTCAGAATGTGGTGGAGTCTCCTTCTTTGGAGGTTTTTAAGGAGCGACTGGATGGCCATCTGTTGGGAATGCTTTGATGGGTGTTCCTGCATAGCAGGGGGTTGGACTGGATGGCCCCTGGGGTCTCTTCCAGCTCTATGATTCAATGATTCTATGGCATGTGAACAATATTAGCTTTTAATAATAATAGTGATAATATCAGTAACAACAACGACATGGGAGAAAGGAAAGACAAAGTTGTGTCCATCCCTATTCAGTATATTTTATACCGTTTCACAGGGAAAGGAACTTGGGCATCAAAATTAAGAAGTCTGGACCATGCTGAGAGGGTAGAAGTTCCATCATCTCTACCGAAGAACTCAAGTGAGGGCTTCATGATACTCCTGAGGAAGACATGCAGAGTCTATAACTATTCTATTAACTAGTAACTGCTAGATTTTACAGTCAATAAAAATGAAAGCATTGCAACTTTCTGGATGAATCCTTGTCATTGACCTTGAGTTGGGAAGGAATTTCCTGCACTGAGCAGGATAACAAAGAGTTTGTTCATACACATTATTTTGTGCTCCCAATTATACCATCATCCCACCTTGCAGCTAACCTGGCTTGTTATATTTAACTGTCTGACAGAAATACTGTTTGAATTGAGCATATGCAAATAAATTTGCAATTACATCTGTGATAGCAGAAGCACCAGAATGTATAGCAAAATGCATCTGATACCATGTTTTTCTCTTCTTGGTGTTCAAACAGGAAAACATACTAAGGCAGACTTGCTTAACATTCAAAAATATATTTATAAAACATAGGAAATGTTCAACTGAAAAGAAAATATATACTGTTTGACCAGCAGGTGACACACTTGTTCTATAAACGGCCTCAGAATCATTTAGTGGCCTAAATACAACTGTGAGAATCAATGGAATTTACACAAGTGTTGATTTGCCAAATTCACATTCATTCTTTGAGGCTCTTCTTCTTGGGATTTACAACTGAAGAGAAGCCAGTATGTCCTGAACATTGTAAATTTCCTTCCCAAGTCTCTAGTGAAAATTTTCATTTTCACAGTAACCATGAGCTGGTAGACACAACAAAATCCAAAATCCACAAAACAAATACTTTTACTGGATCAACTAAAAATCACAAAGTACATCACATTAGCTTTTGAAGCTACATTGGCTTCTTCATCAGGCAAAGACGTTAAAAATCATACAGGAGAAGAAAAGAAGCAATGTTACTGTCACAGGCCTACATTTTGTCTTAAGATGTTACTTCTGTTGTCAGTTAATCCTACATCTTAATCAACAACAGAAGTAATATCTTAAGATGAAATGCAGGCCTGTGACTTGAATATTGTGATTTTTTCATCTCCTGCGTGATTTTGAACACTTTTGCCTGATAAAGGAGCCAGTGGAGCATTGAAAGCTTACATGATGTATTTTGTGCTTTTTTAGTTGGCCCAGTAAAGGTATTATGTTTTGTGGATTTTAGATTTTGTTGTTTCTATTGTTTCTTGGATTTCTAGATACCAAATTTACCTGCAATGGGGAAATTCTTAAAAAAGAGGTAGCCAAAGGAGTGGGACTTAATTCTTTGAAATTTTTACCTCCAACTAAGGCAAAACTCTTTCATATGGACTACAATTGGCAAGTTTAACCTATACATCACTTGAAAGTTTTTCTAGATGTAAGCGTACAGAGGCTTACTGAGAAATTCAATGTACTCCACTTAAAAAAGGGGCTGGTAGCTTCCACAGGACAAGAACAACTTGGATCTCTCTTTTCTGATGCTAACGGAATTGAAATTTGATTACTTTGATTTTACTGCTCTTTATTTCCCAGTCTCCCTGTTGACAAAAAAATAAAATAAAAATAAGGGTGGTGGTGATCTCTGCCTGTATTGATATCTCTGTTGTTGTTGTTGTGTGCCTTAAGTCATTTCCAAAGTATGGTGACACAAAGGCAACCATATTGCAGGGTTTTATGGGGGTGGTGTGAGGCACCTAAGATCAACTGGTGGGTTTTCATGGCTGAGTGGGAAATCGGTCTCCAGGGTCCTAGTCCCACACTCAAACTACTAAACCACACTGACTCTTGAAATCCCTATAGACCATCTTAAATGACAACAGATCTCAAGACAAAATATAGGCCTGTGACTACACATTATAATGTTTAATTTTTTGAATGATTTTTTTTAACACGTTTGCCTGATGAAGAAACCAGTGGAGCTTTGAAAGCTTGCATGATAATCTCAGATGCTTCTTCTGTTACCGGTTAAGATGTTCGGGAGGAATATCAATGCAAGCAGAAGCCATTCCACTTCTTGTTCATGTGAGGACTGTGGACAAGGGGACTAAAAGCCAGGTAATAAAATTTCAGTCCCATTAACAGCAGCACAGTATCTTTCCTTAAGATCCAGGCTATCTCTGTCTTGTGCAAGACTATTTGCCCCTTGCTTAGGCAGAGAAAACTGAAGCCATTTTCACCCTACACTGTTATAGTGCTGCGATTCTACTTTCAACATCCTGTGGAATCCTGGGGCTTGCAGTTTAGGGAGGGGCATTCAGAATTCTCAGCCAGAGAGCTTTTTGACCTCAGTAAACTACAAACCCCAGAATTCCAAAAGAGATTGAAAGTGGAATAATAGCACTATAAAGGTGTAGTGCAAAAATGGCTTCTGTCGAGAAGTCTCTGTACTGCCACAACTGGAAATTTTTTTCCATCAGCAGGTTGATTGGAGCTTGGAATTATGTTGTTAAGTGTACACTAAAAAATATCTATGTCAAATTGGAGCAACTCAGGCCAGCTTGCACCTTATTTCTCTGCCATGGTTTCTCCAAGAAAACCATTCTGGCAACGGCAAGAAAAGGAAACAGAAAAGAAGGTTTAGATGAGAACTGTAAACCTTAAATGGTATTTCTTGTTTTTGTATCAGAGAAAATCAGATGTTAAGCATGTATTTAGCAAAAAGACATGTATTAAGTGTATGTTAAACAGCACAACACAGATATCTTCAATAATTGACTGCAAATTGTCAATTGCTACTGCCAAAACAATATAGGTGTGATCACAGACATAAAGTGAATCTAGGATCCAATACTGGGATGGAGATACTTCAGCCTGTCAGATAATCAGTGCTGCACCTCTTAGATGCCTCATCCAGCACGGCAAATAGTGAGGGGTTGTGAATAGTTATAGTGCAAAACATCTGGAAAGTCACAAATTCCCTTAACACCTAATATTACTTGATGTACTAGATTCATGTGAAAAAAATTCAGCAAAGTATCCCTTAGATATGGCGTCAATAAGGTACCAAGTAAATTGCAACTAATTGAATGAAAGCAATGATGTCTAAAAATGTCTAAACTCAAGAAGCCTATATGAGAATACTGGGATGGTCTCATTACTCTTTCTTCTTTGCTCCCTGTCCCAGAAACTACCATGGCTGGTGGAGCAATGAAGCTCAGGGGAAAAGTCAGGAAAAGCACATTGCATCCCCTCATCTGCCTCTAAAAAGCTACTTATTCCCCCTGGTCCTCCCAAACACCACCACATCATCAGTGCTTACTCCACAGCTGCCATCATCCATGTGTGCAGTGGCTGTGTCACATCTGGTATTTTTTTGGCTACATCCACTGGGATTCCTGCAGAAGCTTTCTGGGACAACCTTGTGTCACTCTGAAGGGTCGTTTCTCAGCATGAGATATTGTGAGTAAAGCGACTTTGGAGAACATCTCTGTCACATTGCTGGGGCAGCAACAAGGACTGCTTAAAGTTTAACAGAGAGTCATAAACCTTAAAAAGTATTCATTATCCTTGTGGCAAAGTGGAGGCCAAACAGGCATATTACCATGGAAAGATATGCACATCCCATAACTACAATTTCCTTCCTCCAAAATGTTTGACCCAAAATTGGCCAGCTGTGCGCCAGGAGATGTGATTGTCCATTTGGAGACATTTTCTAGCTTGTTTAAGGCCAGAGATGGGAATTATTCAACTCCCGAGAGTTTTGACTTCTAGTACAGCCAAAGCTCTGGAACGCTGGAAATTGTAGTCCACTAACATCCAGATTTATATCGCTATTTTAGGCATGGGGAAGCCTTTTTTTCTTCCAAAGTGAAAGTGATGGTCACTTCTAGTTTTGAGAGGGAAAAAAAGGGAGATCTGAGGTCTAAAACTGCATCCAGAAAGGCCTATTATGCTTCCTAGAGGCTTCTGGGAGCACAACAAATTTCTCCCAACCCCAAACAGGGATGTCATGGGAGGGCAGTAGAACAATGGCTTGAGGGGTGACATGCAGACCACAGGCCATGTGCTGCCCATCTGTGGCATAGATGGACATACAGGTGAAGAATCTACAGTGAGCTCCATAACTAAGCTGACAGAGGACCCTGTAATGCATGAGACAATTTTGAGCACTGTGCTCCCCACCACCATCTGTGTTGGCACATTGGGGTATATTGCAAGTGGCATCATGCCACTTCTGGTCACTGTTTTGAGCTGACACACAGCAGGAGAAGCAGGCTTAGTTGGGTCCTGGGGGACAGGGAGGCAAGCTGCCACATTTGTGCATGATTTTGTTTGGTATGGCAAGTTTTCAGGTGAAAATCATCTGAAATGCACACAGGGAGGGGGTTGCAGAGAGAGGGCAGGGGAACTCAATGATCCTTTGGGAACTAGCGGGAGTTTTAGTCACGAAAGTACAGTTTCAAGATCTCATACAATGAATGGGTCACACTTTCCCCATCCCTGCAGTAATGCAAACCCCAGGATTCCATAGGATATTGAAAGTGGAATAATAACACTATAAGAGTCTAGTGTAGAAATGGTCTTAGTCTTTTATCACAAAACAGACCCTTTTCCTTCCTGTCAGTCTCTGCAAACTTTCTGCATGAAACTTGGCAGAGTCTTAATCCGTCCCGATCTGACCAGAGTCTAGCCTAGTTCCTGTCAGCTGGGCAGCTAAAGTAAGATTTTCCCATTTTGGTTTTGCTGTTCTTGTTCCAACTAGAGCTGAAACAACATCAGTGTGATAAATGCAAAATGTTATATGCAACAAATACTCTGGGAGAGTTCAAAAAAGTCTCCAGCTTTGAAACATCAGCATTTCAACAGTTCACACTGGAAACATTCTAGATTTCACATTTTGTGAAAAGAGACCCGGGGTAGCGTCTGCATTTTTAATAAAAATTGACTGCTAAAATCAAGATAATGACAATCGTGGCAGATGGCTAAAATATCTGTAGGAGTGAGAGTCCATTCTGGGTTATAGTCTGAACTTTAAAGGTGCTGAATTGTATCCCCAAAATAGATTCAGGGCCTTGGATAGATCCTTTAAGATTCAGACTGGATTCACAGGTGCAGTGAAAAGGGAACAACCAGCTGCCACTCAATGTTGACTACAAAAACATGGGTTTAATACGAGGTGTGGGAAAGTATGGAAGGCTGTGGCATGTACAGATGTTTCCAAAACTGAGAGAATACAGGCTGTATAGCTGAACTTAGAGAAGGCTCCATGAAATTAGTATGTAATACAATGCTCAACAGCATCAAGGTGTGTTCTTGATCATGACACAAGGTGGCAGAAGCCTACACGGCCATATTTTCAGGGTACAGTAGCAGCTAGATCAAAAATAACTCTTGGATCCTGCAGTTTGAGTGGTAGCCCTACCGTCTTTCTTGTCATCACCATGTCAGAAATGTTGGCTGAGCAAAATTAGATTCTTAAGAATGGAATTCAGGCTCATAGTCAGAGAAGCCAAGTTTCTGTCAGCACGAGTGCCTTATAATTCTAAGAGAAGCAAAGGTTCTTGACTTAAGAAACAAGGTCATGCATAACTGTGTGATTCAACTGGTATATTGCATTTCACATCTTTAGAAATCATGTGGAAGCCACATGAATATTACTTCAAAAATTTTGACCATATCAGAATCATTTCCCAAAACTTTACAACAGATGCTGTGTTGATTTATCATCTATGAACAATGGCCTCATTTCTAAAAGTTCTTAATGCAAAGGTTCCACTGAACCAAACAGATTTAGAATGCACATTATGATTTTATTTTGCTGCTTAGAAAGTATACTTCTTGTTACATGGCTTCAAGTCAGCTCTGACTTATGACAGCCCTATCATATCCTGGGCAAGATTATTTAGAGGTGTTACTGGTTCATCCCCCATCCCCCAGATTTGATACAGTTTAATTGGTGAAATATAATTTAATTAGGAAAAACATATAAATTGGCATTGATATAAAATGGACCCTCATGAGACTGTAAGGCCAGGCTGGGCAAAGGAAAAACACTGGCTGAACATGTGCGTGGCAAAGTAGGTCAGAGATCCCCTCTAGGCATGTCAAGACAATCACCAGGTAACTCCAGTGGTAATAGGTTTAAACTAAGCTGCAACGTCTCTGCTGTGAGACAAGAGCAACGGGAAGGTCTCACCAAACCACTGATTGTTTCAGCCCTCCTTCTTAGTACATAGACATTTTCCCTTATTGTTTCCTCACTTGTCCACTGTTACACAGCTATTACAACAGCCATTAACTCTTTGTCCCCTAAAACTAAGACCATTAACACAGTCTGCATTGCAACTTCCATTGTTTACTAGACCAGAGAGCCATTTACACCATTGCCCTCCAGGCAGATTCTGGGTATAAAAATCCCAGTTTTGGGCAGTTAGACACAGTATCTTGCTTCCCATATGCCATGTTGTTTCTCTGATTTCTGAACAGGTACTATCCTTAGCTGCAAGTCTAAGCCACGTCACTGCTTTCTTCTCTGCTCTCCAGATTGGTAATTATCACTCATTCCCTAAACTTTACTATCAACAACTTTCCTCCCTTTTCCTTCAGTTAGTCCTGTACAAGTGTGTGAGTGCTTAGATCTTGTGCATGTGTAACTGAACTCTTTAAGAAAACACATTTTAGCTTATTTTGGAATCTCTGGCTGGTTCTTGTCTAGAGAGACCCTGTAAACATTGGTGGAAGATCTCATTAGGTTACCCCCCCCAGACCTCCTAGTTGATTAATTCCCCCATCATCATGTGGAAATACTGCCATCACTGGTGAATCCCCAGTCACCCACATTTTGGGGTAACAAGATTGGTGGAGTAATGTATTTTTCTGTCCCGTGAGTCAACGCATATAGTTCAGGAAACAGACACAGGGATCCTGTGAGAATCCCAGCCAAATCTATAGGAACATGTGTCATTGAGATCTTGTGTGCTTGAGCCAAAGGGCTACTGTTGGGTTGGGAATCTGTCTCCCCTTTTCCATCTTGGTCTGTGTTTTAGCAGCCACACCTATCTGGCCATGGGCACCATCCATGAGCCATGGTATATCACAGTGGCCTTGCACATGATTGCCCCAGGAATTGCTCCCTAACTTGGGTCTAGTGGTGTGGGATCCAAAGCACTAGGGCAAAACAGGATTAGGAACACACACACCACAAAAATCAGAAGCTTTAGGGTTGTGGAGGAGAACCTCCATTTGTGTGGGCTGTATGCCACTTCCAGGTGTGTGTACCTTTTGTAGTTTTGTTAGGGTAGAAGCCCCAATCCCTCTTGTGTTGAAAGCTCTGCAGAGTAGCTCCCTGAGAAACTCATAGTCTGCGAGTCGTGTGTGGTAGTGTCCAATCTTTGGGGAGCATGTGTGTCATATGTATTGAAGCTGGCCCTTGGTTTAAGTGCTTTGCCCAGACATGGAGGAAGGCACCCCTCAGTCTGAAAAAGCAGCCATCAATGGCAGGAATCGGTTAGGACCCTGATCTCTCACTTCCTGTTGCTCGGCCAAGCAACAATAAGTTCCTTAGGGTTCATTTCCCCCCTTAATGGCTCTGTGCATGGCAGACGCTAGGGAATTCCCCTCAAGGACCTTGGTTGTCTCTCTGTCTCTGAATGCCTGGTCCTCTATCCCTGGTTTCAAGGGTGTGTCCTGGCTGGTGGAGCTCAAGGAAATATGTGTGGGCATCCTCAATTAGAAGAGCTGCAAAAAGGCATTTGTATGTGTGTTTGAGTGCGTTAGAAACACACCCTTGTTTTCTTTTTGTTGATTGGATATGCAATTGACAGACAAACTTGCAACAATGTTTAAAGAGCAGGATAGGTTCAATAAATTGGAAAAATGGGTTGTCAAAAAGGGGAGCAACCCATGGAAAGAAGGATCCTTAAAACCCTGGGTCCCTTCAAAACCCTCCGTGATGCTTGTCACACTCAGTCTAAGGAGGGGTCACTTTTTAGCCCCTCCAAGGACATGATAGCCACTTGGGGCTTCTGAATGGCCCTAAGTGAGACCACTCACACCATCCAGGAGCTTACCAAAACAGCTGAGAGGCAGGCTGGCAAATTAGATGCATTGTGAGCACAAAACAGTACCCTGCTCACAGAGAAATTGGTCTTTTCATCCACAATGCAGGATGGCCACACCAAATTAGAAAGTGCCTCAACTGAAATACAGACACTTCAAGACAGATTAGCTACTCTTCAGCATGCAAAGGCACAGTATGCTGTCCAGTATTTAGCCAGCCAGGCAAAGGTGCAGCATGCAAATGTGAGCCATGAAGCTTGCAATTGCAAGATCATTGAATTTAGCCAAAGAATGGCCACCAGGGAGGCTGTGATTGCTACATGTTTTCCTGAGGTCCCGTCTCCTTTTTCCAGTGCAAACCTTAGAGGAGTCCCTGCCAGAAGACGCATATCTCCACTCCCTCTACAACCCAGACTGGGAAGCGCCACACCCCCTCTCAACCCAGTCAAAATGAGCTCTCACTAAGCGAAGTGGCAACCCAGCAAATGAGGTAGCTGAAACCTAGGAGGTCGAGGAAAGGCTTGGGCAGCTACAAAGGCCAGGGCAATTGCAGAACAGCTAGGCCTCCTCAATAAGGACATGGGCATCATATGGCTCAATGCTATTGCCCTCTCCTACCTGACTGCAAACAGGGGCAAGGTCTGACCCAATTGGCTAGGCTCTGCATAAGCACCCTTGGATGAAGAAGATTGTCCAGATCCTCTGACCAGGTCAGACAGCCAACGTGTTCTATGTGGTTGAGTGCCAGGCTCCAGAGGAGAATCTAGAGGCCTATGTAGCTAGAAAGAAGTTGCTAACCATCCTGGCTGAGAAGGTCTTGTTCTGCGTGAAGCAGGGGACCCATGATTTTAACTCTGCCAAATTTAAAACGCTCCTTTATGGAGGCTTGAATTCACAAACCAAAATGGCATTAGGTCCTCTGAATGCTGGAATGCTCAGGTGGGCTCTCTTTTCAGAACAGATATGGAGGGTGGCCAATCTCCTCTGGGAGTCAGGAGCAGTTAGGAATATAAAGGCCATCCAGAAACCCACAGATCCCAAGTTGTGAGAACCTGTCCAGACAATGACCTACAGTAACAATGGGCTATATACCCAATACAACAAGGTGGGTGGTCCTGGGAATCTGGCACCTTGCAGTGGCTGGGGAGGAGAAGGACAATTGGTCCAGTATCAGTAGTTGGGGCTGGAGAGACCAGCATGGTCACTCCTTTCCTGACAGTGCTTGTGGTTAGGGCAACAGTTGTGTTTGGGGTAGCACTTCTTTAGCCCCTAGTCAGCAGCAAGGTCTGGCCAACCCAGGTCCTGTCTCAAGCTCTCGTCAACAGTCAGGAGGCTAAGATTCTCAGTGATCGGGACCAGACAAGGAAAGGAGGACTGTACAGGAGCTGCTAAAGTGAGCAGGAGCTGACATGTATCAATTCCACCTGCGACCAACTGTAGAGTTGATCTATGCCCTCCTGAAGTTACAGAGTGCCCCTGCTGTAGCGGCACAGCCCGTAAACACCTTCCAAAGACCTAATACACTCCCAAATCCAGCATCTTAGGGATTCCCACGGTCTATGGAGCTTACCCAAGGTGCAGTGGCTCACCTGGAGCCTGAAATGTAGGGGTGGCCAGTAGTCAAGGTGGGCATCAGGACCACATGGGCAGAGACACCCACCCAGCTCCCGGTTGATACCAGAGCTGCACAGAAAATTTTACACCCCAATTTAGCTGCATGAGGGAAGCCCACCTCCAAGACCATTGCTCTGTCAGGGTATGAAGGAGGTTCTCACTGTGCAAAGATCAGAGAGGACATTCCTATCACTGTAGGGAAACTTCACACAAGAATCAAAGTGTACGAGAATAGGAAGAATCATAGTCCAACACTCAAACCACTACATCAAGCTGGGCCTCAGTTTAGCTTTACAATGTACAGATGTTACCCTAAAAGGTGGGGGACTTTAGGGTCTTCCTACAATGCCAGCATTTCCTTTTGAGGAATTACAGCTCAAAGGAGGCCTGTGAGAGGACGGTAACAGCAAGATCTTTTCACCTGTGTATATCAGTACTAACTGTAGAGAGGACTCCAGTTAAATATTTAAAAGAGTATTTTATTGGACATTAAGAAGCACATAAAAAATAAGACACTCTCAAGAACTATACAAAGCTATCAGAAAATGAAGCAAGAATGGTTGGATAGAGAAAATTGAGTGAAAATGGTGATAGTTACCAATCATGAAGCAGAAGATCAAAGTGGAGTGGCTAAGACAGCGAGCCTGAGGGTAGCACAGAGGAACAGAGATCTGGGTTTCACATACTACAACCAAAGTACTACAAGTTATTGGGGTCGGAGGTACGGTTTTTATAACCTATTTCCTGCTCTGAGGGGGATGCGTGGACAAAATGATAATGGCTTTCCCAAGAAACTGACAAAGGAGTTGGGAATGGACTGATTGTCTTAACTTTAGGTGACAAAACGTTGATAGGAGCCCTGACAGCCTCTTAATGTCTTGGTCAGGTAATGTGAATAGGGAAGGTCTCTGAGGATATGCTCACAGTAGGGGTCCCTGATTATTCACCTAGGCTGTTTCACCTGCCATTCTTCTCAGGGTGTTCACAACTTACAGTTTTTAGAAAGGATTATCCCACATCTTTTAGCATCAGGCTTCCCCACTTAATCCATTCCAACTTATGACCTGGTCATGCTGAGGTCATCCTGACCTGGCTACTTGCATATAGTCAGTGCTTTTCCAAACATGCTTTCAGCCATAAATATGTCTAACTTATGAAACATATCACACCCCTCAAAGTGGGGGTGTTGGATGTGGTAGCAATGATTTTGAAAATCTGAACTGCAGAAACCCCTTTTGATTGTTAATTCCCATGCAAAGAAAATGTGGAGGGGAGAAGTAGTGGGACCTTGTCTGAAAGAACATCCATTCACTGGCAGCCTCTCCAACATGCTGTCCACCTAGTAAGTGGGGACATGTCTCTAACAGGGAAGTGGGTTGAATGACAGTAGGGTCTTTCAATGATCAGGAATCCTGATGCAGCCTACATGAATTTGGAAAATTGCTTCATGGCAGACCTGGCCCTAATGTGTGGACATGTTGGAGATGGGGTCAGCAAACACAATTCCCTTTCCTCCTCTCTTTCCAAAGTCTTAAAACAGATAAAATCTAATGATTAAAAGGAGTTAGGATGTGACTATGGGTATGAAATACTGGGTATTCCAAGGGTTGGACCAAAAACTACTTATACCTAGAAGGACCACTGAAATCAATGGAACTTTACTCAGACTAATTTGTCCCAGTGATTTCAACATGTCTGTCCTAAAGGCCTTTCTGCACTATGCTGTTATAGCGCTATTATTCCGTTCTCAACATCCTGTGGAATTCTGGGATTTGTAGTTTACTGAGGCCAAAGAGCTCTCTGGCTGAGAATTCTAAAGGCCCCTCCCTAAACTGTAAACCCCAGCAGTCGCATAGAGATGGGGGGGCAGTTCACCTTGGGCGACAATGCTTTTGGAGCGTCCTGGCCCGTAGTCACGCCCCCGTGCGCCCTGGCCATGCTCCCACGCACCCTGGTCATGCCCCCATGCACCGCAGCCATGCCTCCACACAGTGGCCACACTCCTTCCACCGTAGCCCCCAGCCCCAACCTCCCTCCACACACTCCAAGCTCTGCCACTGAAACCCAGGATTCCATAAAATTTTTAAAGTGGAACAACAGCACTGTAACAGTGTAGTGCAGAAAGGCCCTAAGTGAGATCCAATTCATTCTGTCTTGGGGAGAAGCAATATTCTGGGATGAGAATCACTTAAAAATCCTCTGTCACCTTAAAAATGTTTTTCGTCAGAGTTGTTTCCCCTTTGAAATGGCTGAATAAAAATGCTCAGGACTTTTTTTTAGAAGAGATACTCTTCTATCCATGAAGTATTTATAAAAAGAGATACTTTTTTAGAAGAGAAATTTAACTGAAAAATAGTGTTGAGGTTCAGTAGAGTGTTTTTGGAGTTGAGAGAGACAGAAATATGTCTGAGAGTGCATGAGACAGAAAAATGAAATGTTTGCTGGTGTTGACAGATACAAGTGTTGTGCTGGTTGCTAATCCTTAATTTACCAACTAACTTTTACCCTGACAGTATGCTAAATAAAGAATTGTTTATATTTTTGTAAAGGAAGAGGAGAAAGAGGAGAAGAGATACTCCCTCAAACAATCACAGACATTTGTTGTAATCATTTTCCTCACCAATATATCTTGTATTTGGTATGATTTATTTTGTGGTTGATCACTTGAAGTTAAACATAGGGCATTTCCACACTACACTCTTATACCATGATTATTCCACTTGCAACATCCTATAGAATCCTGGGGTTTGCAGTTTTGGGAGGGGCGAGCCCCTCATGCTATAAGAGTGTAGTGTAGTATAAGAGTGTAGTGTGGAAATGGCCATACGCTTAATATCCAAGGAAATTGCATTGCAGATGAGTAAATGGTTTAATACAGTGGTTCTTAACTTTTTCTTTACAGGGACTCCCTGTAAATACAATTTTTTTGCCAGGGACCCCCAAAACTTAACTCATGATTTAAATAATTACATTTAGATTTAAGCATTCATTCATTCATTCCTTCATTCATGGTTTCTGGAGACCAGGATTCAAATCCCCACTCAGACACTGGGTGACCCTGGGTAAGTCACATTCTGTCAGCCTCAGAGGGAGGCAAAAGCAAATCCCCTCTGAACAAATCTTGCACAAAAACAAAAACCTGTGATAGGTTCACCTTAGGGTTGCCATAAATCAGAAGTGACTTCAAGGCACACAACAAAGTGCCAGTGACAGGAGGAGGTTCTTTCTAGCTATCATGTCTCTCCCTCTTGAAAACTGGCTTATGGCAACCCTAAGGCAAACTTATCATGGGTGTTTCCTTGACAAGTTTTGTTGCCTTTGTCTTCTTTGAGGCTAAGAGAATGTGACTTGGCTGGGGTCACCCAGTGGTTTCCATGGCTGAGTAGGGATTCAAATCCTGGTTGCCAGAGTCATAGTTTGGGTGTGCACGCTCACCTACTGCCAGGTACCGTTGTTACCTTGATTTCTGGGGGTCTTGTGAGAACCACCTAAATGCTCTCCAAATTATACAAGTTCGAGGAAATTAGCCAAGAGCACAAGCTAGCAATACGAGAGGTAGGGCAACACAGCGGAATCTTCTACCCCATGTCTACGGGGTCAGGCCAAGCCAAGAAGCACACCAGGTTATAAGAATAATTATGATCTTTATTAAAATACAAACAATCAGTGTATGCAATGCAATCACACTGAGATTATTTGCAAACAAGGGAAATTATTCCCTTGTTTGCAAACAGAGACCAGTTTCATCACCCACATGCCTCATAGCTGTTGCTGCTGCTGTTGGTGTCCAGCAGCAGGACTTTGCACCCCAGGTTAAGAATCACTGATTTAATAGACAGACAGACACATTTCCCTTAATAGCTAGTTTGACTCTCAGAAGGACATCTCTGTGTGTTCAATGGGGCTTACTTTTTCAGTAAGCATGTTTGCATACTTTCAGTATGTAAGAACTATAGAAAAATAAAGGTTTGAGTGGGACAGAGGGAATTTTAAGAAGGATTGTAGATTTGGGAGATACTACACCTGTCCTGAAGCCCAGGTAGATCACTGCGAGAGTTCGAGGGTGCATAGTCTCAGTTCGTGGGACTGAGGGGAAGGCTTGCCAAGCCAAGTGGCAACAGGACGGGATGGAAATTGGGAGCGATCCGAAGAAGCTCACCAAGTCAGGGGTTTTTATAGGGAGAAATGTGACCACAGACCATTCTGCATTTGGGAAAAACAATAAATTTTGGGCTAGAGACAAAGCCTCAAAAAGGTCAGAATTTAGCATGATTGAAAAGTCCGAATTGACAATGGAATGGACAGTATGCAAACGCAGAGTGCTTGACAGGTGAGGACACTTCTAATCGACCTGCCTGCTCGGGGCAGGGAGTTCTTTTGTGAGTTGCATGCATACATAATTGCGCACTTGCCCTTGAGGTCTCCTGAAGCGTCGGGACGGCTATTTCTGGCCAGCCTGTATTGCGTGGAGTATTATGGCGATTATCGGCCGTGCCTGTCTTGCAAGCTTGTCCAGTGGCCTTGCAGACACGTGGAGAGGGGTGGTGGAAGAAAGCCAAATTATTGATATCAAAATGATATCCAACGTTATTTCCAAAACCGGGATGGCAACAGCAATAACACCATTCATCAGGGACATGGCAGTAGGAGGAGTGCAAGTAGTTTGCAAACAAGAGAGCAGCTTGGGTGAGCACACATGTCTGCTGCCATGCCCCTTTCATCAAGGATGTAGCAGTGGGGGGTTGCATGCACACAGACGCCTGCAGCCATGTTCCTCTGTTCCCACACCCCCTGCTGCTGCATCCCTGACAAAAGAGGCATGGCAGCAGGAGTGTGTGTGCCCAAACTGCTCCCTCGTTTGCAAACAAGGGAGCAGTTTTGGCACCTGCAACCCCTGCTGCCATGTTCCTGACAAAAGGGTTATTGTGCCAGGCATATGCATGTGCCCAAATTATTCCCTTGTTTGCAAACAAGAGACCAGTTTCATCACCCACATGCCCTGCTTCCGCCTCATAGCTGTTGCTGCTGCTGTTGGTGTCCAGCAGCAGGACTTTGCACCCCAGGTTAAGAATCACTGATTTAATAGACGGACAGACACATTTCCCTTAATATCTAGTTTGACTCTCAGAAGGACATCTCTGTGTGTTCAATGGGGCTTACTTTTTGAGTAAGCATGTTTGTATACTTTCAGTATGTATCTCCTTCAGGGAGCTCCCATTTACTTTCTCAACATTATCAGCCACTTCTTCAGTGTCTGTGTAATTCAGCTCATAGACAATGCTACTGGGATAATATATTAAAATGAAGGAAGGAGGAGAAGCAATTGATGTAATGTGGGGAAGTTTTCTCTCATTTTGTGTGAGTCACCCCAGCTTTTCATCATGCGTTCCATGGATAGCACTTCTGAAAACTCTTATGTAGGAGATCTTTAAATATATTTTAAATGATGCAATTAGGAAGCAGAGTAGGGTGGAGAGAATATAATTGCTTAGGAAGAAGCAAATTCATCATTCAGTCTATCTCCCCCAACTTTCCAGCTTGTTCAGCAGCTACTGGTGAAAAGAACGCAAGATACAGCATCCGAATACATATTATGACTGAGGTCCTATAATTAAACTTTAACTTCTACATAAACAAAGGAATACACAAAGGCCTCTTTGAAATTACCTGATTTGAAACTTTAGCTAGGCTATATACTCCCCACACATACACTGGTGAGGGCTGGAATACAAAGAACTGAACTGTTCTAGTAAGTATCTGATCCATGGGGGAATTGGGCATAAGAACTGTCCATACTAGAATCTTTGCATAACCAACGAGGATAAATTCACTCTGATTTTGGACAATGTACCTTTAAAAGAGGGCACTTGAGGTGGGACAAATGTCATTTGTGGCAGGAAGCAGAAAACACTAAAGGTTGCCTGAAAGGTCGTTTCCTGTGCAGAACCAATAGAATGTGCAGATGTCCACTTGTTGTTGGACTGTCTGCCTCATCAACACTATCCAGCATAGCTTATGCTATCTGGCAGGCCACTCTTTCCTCACTCCTCATTCCATCATTTTCATGTGAAAGGTGGTTTGTAATGTGATCCATCTGCACTACACAGTTATATCTGTTTCATACTACTTTAATTATCATGGCTCTATCCTATGGAACCCTGGGATTTGTAGTTTGGGCGAGTTCTTAAATTATTATGCAGACAGATATTAAAGCATTCTATCAGTGAATTCTAAGCATCTTACCAAACTACAGATCCCAGGATTCCATAGGATAGAGCCATGACAGTTAAAGTAGTATGAAACTGATATAACTGTGTAGTGCAGAAACATGGTCACTTTTTCCATGGAACAACACTTTGGGGGAAAAAATAAGTGGCCAAATAAATACATCTAATGGCATTGATTCACCTTCCTTGTTGCTCTCTTGGTGGTAGTTAGCTCTCATTTTGTCCTCTTCTCACTGTGTCATCATTCTGATTATTAGTATTTTAAACTGTAGGCCCTCTGAGATAGGGACTTGACTTCTCTCTTTCTGTTACTCAACAGGACGTTTTTGTTTCTAGTCTATGAAACACATGATGCTCAGCAGCAGTTCATAGAATCATAGAGTTGGAAGAGACCACAGAGGCCATCAAGTCCAACCCCCTGCTATGCTTGAACACCCATCAAAGCATTCCCAACAGATGGCCATCCAGCCTCTGCTTAAAAACCTCCAAAGAAGGATACTACAGCACACTCCGAGGCAGCATATTCCACTGCCGGACAACAATGACCGTCACGAAGTTCTTCCTGAGGTTCAGGTGGTATCTCCTTTCCTGCAGCTTGAATCCATTGCTCCTTGTCCTGGTCTCTGGAGCAGCAGAAAACAAACCCGCTCCCTCCTCAACATGACATCCCTTCAAATATTTAAACATGGCTAGTTCTCACTGAGGCAGTTGTTTCTAAATTATAAAATTTCAGACTGTGGTTAATGGCCTATCCTGTGATTCAGACAGCCATCATGGGGGGGGAAATAGATTCCTCCACACAGCAAACTGGCATGTAAAGACAAAAGCTAGATTAACAGAAGCAAGAAAAGATTACTTTAGGCCATAATCCTACACACACACTGTCAGAATTATATCTGATAGTCATGGATAGATTTGTACAGTTAGGTTGATTAGCTCAACATAGTTATTGAGTATATTCAATGTATTCATATATAAATAATTCAATACATTTATTGAATATAAGTATATTGCAAGAGGAAGGGGCATTCTGTGAACAGTAACAGAATTGAGCAATTCATGTTCAGGATGAGATAACTGAATAATTCAAAGTTTCAACAGAAAAACTAATGAACGGATGAGCCTTTCGTGAACAATTAGTAGCCATTTATCAATTTATTAAAATTGATGAATGCCCACTCATTGTTCATGAAAGGCTCATCCTTCATGTTTATATCTCTACCCAAAACAGCTCAGTTACACTGAAAACCTTAACCTATTCCATGCGTGTGCATTTTCTCCATCAAATTTGGGAATATAGAAGTCATGGCCAAGATCATATTTAATGCTGGCAGAATGTAAAGCTCCACCAGTGAAGTTACACAGGAGGTCAATGGGGGAGAGCAATGAGGTGACAGGTCTCTCAGTAGTCCCCCTTCCACCAATCGGTGGCCATTTGACTGAGGGGTGGAGCTGTATGGCTGGTGCAATTCAGTTTGTCATTGGACATTCCGGGGGAATACCTCCTGGGGCCATTTCTGCACCACACTGTTATAATGTTATTATTCCACTTTCAACATCTAGTGGAATCCTGGGGTTTCTGGTTTAGGGAGGAGCATTTAGAATTTTCCGCTGGAGAGCTCTGTGGCTTCAGTAAACTGCAAACCCCAGAATTCCACAAGATGTCAAAAGTGAAATAACAGCACTATAACAGCGTAGTGTGAAAAGGCCCTTAGTCCAAAAGGTGCAACCTTCAGTTATGCCAGTTTAAGTCATCATAGGGTTTATTATTACATGAGCCTTCATGTTATTACAGTCTACAAATGCATTTATTAGAGCTTTCAAATTTATTATGAATCTTCATGGATCATAGGCCATTTCCTCCACCGGAGTGTTTATTTGCCAGAATTTCTGGGTGTGTGTATACACACACACACATACAGAGAGAGAAAGAGAGAAAACAAGGTTGTAAGTGCTCTTGTAGGCATTGAAAACAGAAGGAAATTAAACCCAGAAAATAATGGCAGTATGGCAGTGATAAAACTGACCATTCACAAAACTGTCACCAAGAATACAAACATCCAAGTTAATAGTATACTTTTGTATTATATTCTGCACTGATACCACCTTGTGAAGTTCAGACGCAGCTTCACGGCTCTAGCTTCTGACCGTGTAGGTCACTTCTTTGCTCATCAGTGTTCAGATTTCGAGATTCCTCCAACTCTTTTCAATGTTCTTTTTTAATAATCTATACAGTTCATATACATCTGTAGCAACTACAAAGCACTGGTGAGCAAATTTTTTGGTAGACCTTGTACAAAATACATTCCACCTTCTTTATTTAGTTTAAATATACACGAATATCAAATTGCATACTTTCTAATTGGTGATGGAAAATTCCCATTTTAAAACTGCAATTCATTTTTTTTCCTAGAATGCCATAAGACCTGCTATGTTATGTAACTTTATGTGTACCTATCTACATAGCAGAAACACTAAGAAACCCCTTTACTGAATTGCAAAGGAGTGTAATGGAACATTGGCAAGAGTGCCCAATGCTCATTGGTGTCTGACCCTAATTACCTTAGTAATTTAATAATTCCTAAGTATAGGAGGGCTTTTACTTTGGCGCGATTTAGTGCTTTACCATCTGCTGCACTTGAAAGAAAATACAAGAGAATCCCATAAAATGAGCGTAGTAGTCCTTGTGCTAATGGGGCAGTAGAACCTCTTAACCATGTTCTCCTACACTGGCCTTTTTACCAAGAGATGCATCTTGCCCTAATTACACCTATCATCCAGAACATCCCTGGCAGAACAGAAGCATTTTATATCTCCTATCTGCTTGCTGACCAGGACTCACATATCACAAACAAGGTCGCTAGATTTTGTGCGTCTGCTGTTGCCACTCGTAGGCAGATAACAAACTGGCAGTAGAGAACAGTAATATAGGACCGGCTACCCAAGGGAGTTATAAAGAAGGGAGGTTAATATACTGACTCAGATAAAGGATTTTAATCTACACGTGGAACTATTTATAACTGATTTTACCTAAACTATTACCACATGTGAATTTTAAGTATTTATTGTATTTATTGCATTGTGTTTTATGTCATTCTGTTTTACGCATTTTATATTTTATGTATTTTAAGCCAAAATCTGTTATTTCTTGTCATGCTGGTCTACAACCATAATATAATTATTGATTGATAGATTGATTGATTGAATAAATATGTTTAATTTTGATGTGTTGACTTAAAAATACATTTCAAGGAGAAGCAGCAATATAAAGCTTGGCATCTTACAAAAAGGAATATATTAAAAACAAATTAGTAACTTCTCAAAAAAGTTCATATTTTCATGCAACAATACATTTATTAAATATAGCATATATTATGGAACTAAAAAATATCAACGCTGATATGAGGATTTGTAGCAATTTATCTGGAACATATGAAATTCAGAGTACATTTGTAATTAGCCATGAAAACATGTGTATTTACCATAGCAATATAAAATTTAAGTGCCCACATAAAGTGATGTTTATATTTCAAGGATGACTTAAATTTATACCTTCAAAGGTTTGAATCTTCAGTAATTATGTCCCATAACTAAAAAACACGGTTCTCTAGTTCACAACATACTATCCCCAGGTAAACCATGTTGACATGACACTAACTTAATTTTTTTGCAAAGCACTCATCATAGTAAAAGCATAATCATTCAAACCCATTTCTGAAACAAATTGCATTAGCTACTGACAGTTCTCACCACTGGATTTTATCACTTTCTCTCATGGCTATCACTACTACAGCTAAAAGAAATCTTAAAAATAAGTCCATTATGGAAGAGAATTTAGCTAATTCTTAGAAGTGAGCTTTCTTAATGGTAAATCCAGCAGCCATTCTGAAAATTATGAACTCCTGGACTACTGGACCACTAAACTAGAAACAAATTCACTCACAGAGACATCTGAGGCCATGAGCATGTCAGACCCAACAACTTCAATGTGGGCAAAGCTGCAAGTTAACGACTGCTGCTACTGAGCCACAGCTTCTGCAAATCAACTTAAGACTCATAACTATGCAACAAAGGCCTTTTCCGCACGGGGCAAGGGAATCGCCCCATGCCGGTACTCACCGGACCTGTGTGTTCCATATGCAGGTCCAGGCTGGTCCGGAGCAGTGCGTGGCTGCGCTCCGCACTGCTCCGGGGACAAAAATGGCAGCTTCCGGTTGGTGGAGGCTCTCCACCAACCAGTGAAGCTCACCAGCCTAAAGCCCGCCCCCGGCAGATCTGCAGGCTCACACTGGTGCGAGCCTGCAAATCTGCACCGGAGCACGGCCACAGAGTGTCGTGCTCTGTGCTTTTGAAAGACCTATTCTAAGTGGTCTTTCAAAAGCACGCTGAATGACCACTTTGGGTCGTTCCGGAGCAGGCTGAGTTCCGGAACTACACAAAGTAGTCCAGACCCAGTCCACTCCCAGGTGTAGACATCCTCTCTGGAGGACACTCTGCACCGTTTTAAAAACCCCGTGCAGAAAAGGCCAAAGTTAACTTGTGTTGTGGCAAGACTCCCCCCTCCACTGAGGGAATAAAACACACTCACCCCCCTTTTACATATATAAACCCAGCTAAAAAGGCTTACAAACTAAATTGTACAGGCAATGGGCACCGTCACACAAGTGAGGTGAACAACTCCTTAGTCACCATGCAAGTGAGACTATTTCACACAACTTGGGGTGGGGAGGTGGGGCTAGGCAGCCATTAATTCTAGCTTTTAAATGCAAGGTAGGAGTCCTTTTGAGAGCAATGGGAGGAGGGAAAAATACAGTTTCTGGAAAAGACAGGTGTCTAAATTCTTGAGGGGTGGAGGAGAGATTCACTAAGGGGAAGCTGGATGAGAATAGGGAATTAAAAGTGATTATTTGGGGAGGGGAATATCATGGTTGCAGAGATATAAGGAAGGGGAGGAGACAAAAGTTTTCAATTCTGAAGCTGAGAGACCACAATCACCCTTTCTCTTGAGGGTATCTGCAGCATTCACAGAAAGTTAGAGAGACACAAAGAGAGAGAGAGAGAGAGAGACCCACACACACCCTTCAAACCAACCTATCTCCCCCCACCATTTATAAATACCACACAGACAGGTACATGTAATGTGTGGAAAAATAAAAAACTGGGGTTTCTGCCCACACACATCCACCTGACTCCCCCTACACAGTCTCCCCTTTTCCTCTCGAGGCAGGCACGCACCCCACAACACACACACACACACACATACACACAGTGCCACTACTGCCACCACCCAGGACATGGCCTCACAAGCACCTTCTTCCACCACCCACCAGCACTACCACTACCTCCCCTCTTTGGCCCAAAGGCGGAAAGCCAACCCGTGGGGCCTCCATGGTGGGTCTCTGAATGGTATGCCATAGAGGGAGGGAGGGAGGGAGAGGAGGCATGCAGGTGGGCAGGCAAAAAGGAGAGAAGATGCTGACCCAGCTGGGAAGAGGAGGAGGAGGCGGTAGCTACAGTAACAACAAAGCCCGCTCCCCTCACATACTTGGAGGCAGGGGGAATTCAGGAGGGATTTTTAAAATAAATAAATAAAAGAGACTCAGAAGTGGTAACATCCCCAAAACAGTGCCACCCAGGTGAACCGCCCCAGCCGTCCCTGGCTAGCTCCACCACAGGAATGTACAACAATTTTACATCTAAGAAATAAATGGTAGGAAAGTAAATATAGATGTAGTTAGGAAAAAGCCATTATCATCTCACTGTAACCAATTTAATAAAAGCTAAGCAAGGCTTTATAGATAAAGCAAGAGTTTAATTTTGAGTAGACATATGTCAACTGTAAGACATAAGCTGAACATTCCTATTATACTCACAACACAGATGGAGTTCTGGCTTTTTGATGGGGTCATGGGAAGATGGGTGACTATGCCCCTTTGTCCAGCCTAACCAAGCTTCCCTAAGGTGGGGTAATGGCTAATTCCAGGAACTGGAGGCACTCAGATTGGAAAGCAAGAGTTTATTCAACGGCAGGGCTCTCTGGTGGAATCTCTTCCAAAGACCAGAAGCCCCAAACATTCATCTCTCTAAGGTTTTATACTTTTACATAGACAATTGCAACATTTGTCAGCTTGACATTTCTTGATCATTCGCCCCCCCTTATGACGCTCTTCTGATTGTTCCCAAACACTGAACAAAACATCCTAAACAGACATGCATCTAGCTAAGCGATATATGTACACATGATAACTCAAGCAGCTCCTCAAGAACTCACAGTTCATGAACTTGTAATTTTCTTTCTCAACCTGCTCTCACAGTGGGTGTTGCTGCTGTGAAACATCATGACTGGAACAGCTGGACCCCTATAAGTTTATGCATCTCTTTGTATCACACTCCTTGCAAATTATTATTTTGGGTGTCACCAGCATTCAAACATTCACTTGGACCAGTCCATCAATCAATTCTCAAATGGTGGCTTGCTTGTGCAGATCATCCATGGCAGATCAAGCATCTCACCTGACATCCCCATAAAGTATTTTGTCTCAGAAATGAGTTCAGAATCAGCCCCAGACTCTTTCACAGTTCAGAAAAAAATCAAAATGTTCCCCAAATGCCTCGTGCTTCAAGTTCTCCACACACACTTCCCTGCCTTCTCCCTGACCTTTAAACATTTAATGACTATTCCCAGTGATACTCCCAGATATATCTGGAAAAGACTGGGAAGGGGCAGGGTAAGTATTATTAATCAGAAGCCTTTTGGTTATGTAGGCAGATCTTGTGCCTACATTTTTAGTGTTGTTAATGTAGAAGAAGGCATCCATTACTTCCTTCAAGCAACAAACCTGTGGGTATACAACCTATATTTTCATCACTGCCTCTGCAACATCATTCAATGGCTGGAAAATGAAGGGAGTGGCCAGGCAGAATCCATATACATTGCAAAAGTCCTCTATAGGGCTAAAAGGACTGTTTTCTTCATGTCACTGGCTGCAGAAATGCATCCAGATGCTTCCTGTCTGGTACCCATCCTCTTCTGGCTACTAAATGGCTGTAGGGGGAGGTGATGCCAATGGCAGAAAGGTAGATCATGCATTAAGGGAGCAGGGGAAGTACCAGTACAATGCCAGTACAATGTAGAATCTTGGTCATTGTATGAAAAATTAGTGTTCTCTCTCTGACCATTTCTGCACTAGACTGTTATAGTACTATTATTCCACTTTCAACATCCTATAGAATCCTAGGGTTTACAGTTTAGGGAGAGGCCCTTGAGGTTTAGGGCCCCTCCCTAAACTTCAAACCTCAGGATTCCATAGGATATTGAAAGTGGAATAATAGCACTATAACAGTCTAGTGCGGAAATGGCCTCTGTCTCTCTCTCTCTCTCTCTCTCTCTCTCTCTCTCTGTAAAGAAATATACTTTCTTTACATTCTTGAGCATAAATGACCTCCTGTACAGATATGGAAGTCAGATGGAGGGGAACTCTGCCAAGATTTGTTTTTCTCCTTACTGTCAATGTGTCAGATGTACCACACATGCAAAACAAAACAAGACTTTACGTATCTGCTAACATTTGCATGCTCAATATGATGCCTGGAAATCATGATGGTTACTTACTGCTCTCTAAATTTTCAGCAACCACAAGGTTGACAGCATAAGGACCTATTGGATAAAGAAGTTTGCATGCAAGCTCTGACATGAATTTATTTTAAAAATGACGCATTTTCTTTCATTTAGGCTCATTCTTGCCATTATTTTGGGTACAACAAAAACAAAATACTTCCTTCTCTCTTCCTTTAGCAAGTTTTGAATAGTTTGGAAGACCAACTTTTATAAGTGCTAGGAAATGCGACCCCAGCATGCACTGCCAGGGAGGGACTGACCTTGCTGGTTTTGGAAGAAAAGGAGTCCATCAAATAAACTTCCAATATGGAAGTTTATACCAGATTGGAGATGGGGGTTGGAGCAAGAGGGTTTCTAAGCCTGCTCTGCCCTCTTCCCCAGTAGTGGTGCTTGGAGACTGGGTACAAGCACTCAAGGTGCTCTGTTCAAGCCAGAAGTCAAAGGAGGAGAGTGGACAGAGAGAACATGCGAGCAACAGCTGGCACTCATGGTTTGGAGAGGGAGGTGAGGGACATTCCCCAGTACAGTTGGTATAGTTACCCACACGAAAGGTTTGGGGCAGGTAGAAAGAGTCACCCACTGACAATGAGGTGGCCTGATTAATGGTGTGTGGGGGTAGTGACACATTGAGGTGTATACTGGTGCTTTGGTGGGCTGCCAGTTCAGTCTTGCAGCCATGTAGCCTATGTGGCTATTGGTAGGCAAGTCAAAAGTGTAGATGGCAGCAGCTGCCCATTAACAATGGAGTGGATGGATCAAAGATATGTGTGGAAAGTGTTGTTAGGTCCAGCCTTGTGACTGACCTAGGTCTACAGCGAATATATCTCAGACCTCACATTTTTAGAGTTCTTCCCTGTAGTGGTGGCAGTTTGGTTGTGGATGGAGGAGTCTGTATATTTCTGGTTTGATAACCAAACAACTGCTTGTGTCATCAATTCACTTATGCCCAGATCACCCTGAGTTATGAGGCTGGTCCAGACATTCTTCATGCTCCAGTGCTTGCAACAGAACATCTTATTCAAGGAACTCTATGTGGCTGAAGCAGACAATGGCATTGCTGATGGTCTCTCCCGTAAACATACAAAGGTAGAATCATAGAGTTTGAAGGAGCCCTGGGAGGCATCAGTACAGCTACCCAGTTGGTGGCTGTCTGGTCTCTTCTTTAAGACATCCAGAGAAGGAGACCCCACCGCCTCTCTAGGCAATTGGTTCCATTGCCAAACTGCTCTCACTGTCAAGAATATCCTTTTAATGTTCAATCAACATCTACCCTTCTATAACTTCAAACCATTAGATTTAGTTCTGTCCTCTGAGGCAGCAGAGAACAAGCCAGCACCCTCCTCTTTGTGGCAGCCCCTGGAGTATTTAAAGAGTACGGTCATGTCATTCCTCAGCTTCTCTTCACTGAACTGAACATGTCCAGCTCTTTCAACCTCTCCTCATATGTTTTGTTCTCCATATGTCTTATTATACTTGTTGCTCTTCCTTGAATTTGCTCCAACTTGTCTATATCCTTCTTCAGAAAAGGCATCCAGAACTTAACACAGTACTCCAGATGAGGCCTAACCAGCACAGAATAAAGGGGGACTATTACTTCCCTTGATGTGAAAACTATGGCCATTTCTGCACTATAGTGTTAGAGTGCTTTTATTCCATTTTCAACATCCTGTGGAATTCTGGAGTTTGTAGTTAACTGAGGCCAAAGAGCTCTCTGGCTGAGAATTCTAAATGCCTCTCCTTAAACTGCAAACCCCAGGATTCAATGGGATGTTGAAAGTGGAATAATAGCACTGTAACAGCATAGTGAGGAAAAGCCCTATGCTTCTGTCAATGCAGGCTAAGATAGCATTTCCCTTCTTTCCTGCAACATCACACTGCTGGCTCACGTTCAACTTATGATCAAGAATAATCTCAAGGTGCTTTACACAAGTAGTACTGCTGAGCCATCCTATACCTGTGCATTTGATTTTTGTAATCTAAATGTAGAATTTTGTATTTGTCTGTTGAATTCCATTTTGTTAATTTCTGGCCCTTTCCTCATGAGGTGAGTGAATCGCTCCGTGCCATTACTTACCGGTTCTTTTTGGATCCAAAGTAACGCAGACTTTCCCTTAAGCCCTTCCGCAGGGCTCCTCCATTAGTGCAGGGCGGACCGGAGCAGTGCGAGGTCTGTAGATTTGCACTGCTATGGCTCAAAATGGCAGCTTCTGGTGTCTTCGTGGGAGTGGACCAACCGCTGATGCTGGCCACATCCACAGCCCACCCTCCGCTGATTGCAGGCTCACGTCAGTGTGAGCCTATGCATCTGTACAGGTAAGTAGGAACGCAATGGCATGTTCCAGAAAATGTAAAGATCTGTTTTTTCTGGTCTTTACTTAGCACGCTGGAGGACCACTTGGGGGTGGGTTGGATCGGACTGAGGTGCGGAACTAAGTTAAATAGTCCGCACCTAGTCTGATCAAAGGTGCGGACGACCTCCGTGGCAGGACACCTTGGACTGTTTTAACTGCCTCGTGCGGAAAGGGCCTCAGTTCAGACTTCTAGCTTATTTTGATACTTTTTGAATCATGTTCCTATCTTCCAGAGTATTAGCTACCCCTCCCAGTTTTGTATAATCTGCAAATCTGACAAGGATTCACTCCACCCCATCAAGCAAATCATTGATAAAAATATTAAAGAGTGTCAGCCCTAGGACAGAACCCTGCATCAGTCCACTTGAGATTTCCTTGCAGTTTGAAGCACAGCCACTGAGCATGGTTTTCCAACCAGTTATCAATCTATCTGTTGGTGTTTCCATCTGTTCCATATTTAATCAGTTTGCTAATCAAAATATCATGAGGCCCTTATTAAATGCTTTTCTGCAATCTTGATAAATGGCATTCACAGCACCCCAACCTCTACTAAACTAATGACCTGGGTTTTAAAAAAAAGATATAAGGTAGCTTGTTCTTGACAAGCCCATGGTGATGCCAATTAATCACTGTATTATCATCTATTATCATTCTAATATTTTTCCTGATAGTTTCCTGAATCTTTTTTTCACCCTTTTTTGAAGAGAGAGACAATGGCCATTTCCGCACTACACTCTTATAGCACAATTATTCCACTTTCAACATCCTATAGATCCTGAGGTTTGCCGTTTCAAGTGGGGCCGGCTGGCCCCTCCTGAAACTGCAAACCCCAGGATTCCATAGGATGTTGAAAGTGGAATAATCACGCTATAAGAGTGTAGTGCAGAAATGGCCAATGTTTGCTCATCTCCAGTCCTCTGGTACCTCATCCATTTTCCAAGATTTCTCAGAAATGATGGCAAGTTGTTCTGTGTGTATGTCAGTGAGCTCCTTCAGTTCTCTGGGATGCAATTCAGCTGGCCCTGCAGATTTGAGCTCATTTAGGTTAACTAGGGGATTCCTGACTAACTCCAAATCTATACTGATTTGCAATCTAGGCCCTTTCCTCAGCGCACCTTTTCGTGGAGCTGGGGTGTGGGGATCACGCAAGCAGCCTCCAGTGAGAGGTTCTCACACCCCAGTTCCTTCAGCTCCACAGCTGCTGCCCGCTTGCATGAGATCCCCTCTTCTTCCTTCCGCAATGTGGCCTGGGAGTTTCCCAGGCTGTGCTGGGGCACGAAGCGTGAGTGCCATGGCTCCATGCACACATGCATGGCAAGTGTGTGTGGGGCCCCAGGGTGATGCGCAGTCACGCACCATTTTTGGCTCAAAGTTGAAAATGAAAAAACGTGCGGTTGGTGCCTGCCAGCCCCTGGAGCATCATCAGTTTGTGAGTGCATCGTGTGGACCGCTCCTCACATTTGCACAATGCTTGAGGGGCCCTTTCACATGGCAAGTGCCATGTGAAAAGGGCCCTAGATTCCTTGCCAAGGTCTCTGCTGAAGCATGTAAGCATACAGTCCTCTTTTGGTGTGGGAGCACTGAAGGAACATAGGTATTGATCACTTCTCTCTTTTCACTGAGATTTGTTAGCATCCTACCATCCTTGCTGAGCAGCACTGTTACCACGGCAATCTGGTCTGGTCTTTGGTGAACTAAAGATATCATTTTGATATCACAATTCAGCCTTTTTCCTGCCATCACCTAAGTGTTTGTGAGGCTCTGCCAAACAAGCGCAAAGCTAGGTATGGGTGATACTTGTACTCAAAAGTACCAGATATAGCCAGTTCCACTTCAGGGGGAAGCCACCCGACACAAACACCTTGATTACAAAAACAAAAGGACTCTCTGCTCGAGAAAACGCCCTGGCCAGCCAGGCACTTAACGGCCGAGCTAGCCGCATCTACATACCAGCTATACCATTGTCAATTCGGCTAATTCAATCATGTACATAATTCAATCATGTAAACTCTGACCTTTCGGAGTCTTTGTCTTCAGACCAAAACTTATTGTTCTCACCAGAAACCAGACTATCCTGTGGTCGTTCTTTCCCCTATAAAAGATACCCCGTTCTGAGAGCTCTCTGGAACTCTCGCTGGACTTTGCTGAAATCACTTAAACTCTTGCTGAATTACTGGAACTCTCGTCGGATCCCTTGAAACTCCCATGGGAACTTCCTCCTCGCCTTGCTGCCGCTTGGTCTAGCAGATTCCCGTCGGTCTCCATGCCGGGTTTCCTCTTCTTCAATTGGTGTCTCCAGGACTTTGGACAGGTGGTGTATTGCCCATTCCCTAAATTCTCTTTCTTTCCTTTCTAGTTAGGAGTGCTTGTGTTTTATTATTTTTGCTTAATAAATACTGTTAGTATTTTTGAAACTGCTTGACTCCTCACTGACCTGAACCGGTATACATAGGATAAAAGATCCTGCTGTGTTGCCCTGCCTCTCGTTAGCCAAGAGTGTGCTCCAGCTAATTTTCCCCATCTTTGCTAGGTTTGTTTGGTATTTGGGCACCCCTCCTGGGACCCCCAATTTACAGGGTAACAGAGTGGTGGAGCAACATGGGCAGTCCAAGTGCCCCTAGTTTGAGAAGGAATCCTCAGGTCGGGTGGTACTGACGTATGGAACAGTCAGTGAGTAGTTTTAGATCGCAGTTAGGCAGGTTAGTGTATGTGCATGATCTCTGTGTGTTTAGGTAGCTTTTCTATCAGCTGGACGCTGTACCCCTCTTGTCTTTCCCTGGGAATCACCTCCCCATCTTGGGTCTATCGTGGGCTGGGATCCGAAGTGTTAGGACACTAGCATGTTAGGAACAGTCCACACACATCCAACACGTTAGCAGCAAGGCACACTGAAGCACTTTTGGAAAGGAGTAAAATCCCTACTCCTTACATTGTCCCCTTGCAAGTTTTCCTTTGGTTTTGTGGCTAGCTTTGTTTGGAATTGGAGAAGACGCGGGTGGTGATTCCCGGCTTCTCAGTTTTGCGGGTGCGTCCCATTGTTGCTGGCTCGTTAAGATTGGGTGGTGAGTCCCAACCTAGCTATGGGTTTAGCGGTTTAGCCCGAGGTGGAGGAGGTACCCCTCACCCAGAAAACCAGAATAGGGACGGTTCAGTTTTGGGTTCCTTGTCCCTCTTCCCCAGCTGCTTGGCCAGGTGGCGTAGTAAGTTCCTTCAAGTTCGTCACCCCCCCCATTGGGTCCTAGGTGGGCCTCCCTGTCCCTGAACCGTTGGCCTTGTCATTTTTGTCACCGAGTGTAGGCAAACAAAGGTGACTTTGTTTGGGCAGGCTGGAGTTTGGTTCCTTTTTCCCTCTTCCCTAGCAAAGTTCCAGAGAGTTTGTTTTCCTTAGCATCTCCAGGGGTCTAGGTGATCCTCCCCATCACTCCAGGTCCTGGTCCCGTATTTGAAGGAAAGTATAGTAGAGAAATTGTTGTTGTTTTGTGTAGGAAGTGTTGTGTTGTTGTGGTAGTATAGAAAATGGCTAAGGAGAGCCCTGTTGCAGTTAAGGACCTCATGTGTCAGGAGGAGGTCCAAGGGAAACTGGAGAGATGGGTTTTAGGAAAGGGAAAGTGCCCCTGGAAAGACTCTGTCTTCCAGATGGACGATCCCTTCGCCTCTCTCTGTGAAGCGTTCGCCCTGGCATGTAAATCAAAGAACCCATTTGGGCCTTCGAAGGATTCGTTGGCAGCTTGGGGACTTTGGTTTGAGGCTAGAGATGCTAGTTCTGCCCTAGTAGAGACCTGGGGAAGGCTAGCAGAAGTAGAAAAGGAGTGTCGGGGTCTCCGGCCCTGCCGGCCCCGCCGAGGCTGCGGAGGACACGGCGGAGACGGCGCCCGAGGCCGAGAGCACGCCGGCCTCCTCGCGAGTCACGGCGGAGGCCTCTCGTGCCGGAGACGGCCAGCCGGCCGGCGGCGAAGGGCCCGCCGCCGCGGAGGGGGCCGCGGAGCAGCCCACCACCGGGGACGGGTGCCCGGCCGGACCCGCAGGTCTCCCTACCGGGGTGGAGGCCGCGGACCTTACTGTTGCGGCGGACAGCCGCCCGGCCGCCGGTTCGAGTCCCGCCGCCGGGGAGGGGGCCGCGGAGCCGCCCGCCACAGACGACGAGCTCCCGGGTGCTGCAGCAGACCACGCCGCCGCGGAGGGACCGGCCGTCGTCAGCACCCAGAGCCCGGACTCCGCCGAGGGTCTGCCCGCCGAGGAGGAGGGCATCGGGGCCCCGCCCACGTGGCGGCAGCAGCGGCAGGCCAAGGAGGCCGCCCGGCGCTCCCGGTGGCTGCTGGAGCGCCGGGCGGAGCGCTCACAGCTGGCCGATCAGGCGCAGCTGTGAGGCCGGCTGAGAGCCTGCAGCTGCGGGGGAGCTGCAGGATTGGTCAAGGGCCCTATTTAGGGCCAGAGGAGAGACAAGGCCGGCACGGGGCAACAACCGTCGGATATCCTGCGCCGTCGGTCCGTTCCGTGTCCTACACCGGTTGAAGCTTTGTCCAGAGGTGTTGCTGGTCGACCGTCCCTCCGTTGTTTGGGTGAGGAAACCCTTCCCTTTTGTTTTTCCGTTCGCCTGCTACAAGGCTTGCTTTTGTTCCACGGACCTGCCGGCCGCCGTTCCTTCGTTGCCTGGGTGAGGAAACCCTTTCCTTTCGTTTCTTCGTTGCCTGCCGCAAGGACTGCCTCGTACCAAGGCCGACCCCGGCCTGAGGCCTCCCTAGCCTACCCGGCCCCGCTCTGCCCCCAACAAGGAGAATGCCCGTCTTCATGCCAAGAATGTGTCCTTGCGGGCAGACAAGGTAACTTTTGCATCCATTGCGCAGTCCACGCAGCAGCAGTTAAGTGACATGTCCCTAGCTACCCAGATTTGGGAGGAGAAAGCCCGTGCCTTAGAGGCCGAGATTGACCATGCCCGGTCTGCAGCTCGTTTTATGGTAAATCAGGTCAAAGAACAGCAGGAGGTTGTTACTCATGTAGCATACCAACAGCAAATTGCCACCTTGAAGAACCAGCTCCAGACACGTAAGGCTTTAATCTCGGCGGTGTGTCCGGAGCTGCTCCCTAGTTTCGCTAATGAGGACTCTTTGCCGGTAGACACCCTGGCGTCCTCCCCATGTAACCCGGACTGGGAAGCCCCTAAGGAACCAGTCCTCCCAGTAGAGACCCGATCTAAGACCTGCAGGACTGTCCCTGCTAACAATGATGGTGAAGAAGTCCGGGAGATGCAGGTCACTGAGACCCGAATCCCCTGGCGTATCACCGAAGCCAAGGTAATTGCCAACCAGTTGGGCCCTTTGAATCGGTCCACCAGCAACATGTGGCTCAACATGGTGTCGCATTCGCACCCTACAGCCAATGGCCAGGACCTAACCCAACTGGCTTGCCTTTGTATGTCCCCCTCAGACCTTCCGACTCTTGAGTCCGCTATGGCTATTCGAGGCTTGGCTAAGCTCGAAGCCTACGACTGGACGAGAGAGTTCATAAAAATCCTTTGGCCCGGGCAGAGCACAAGTGTGCTCTATGTCACGAAGCAGCAGGGTCTTCACGAGAACCCTGAGGCTTATGTGGCACAGAAGCAACTACTTGCGATTCTGGCCCAAAAAGGTCCCCTGACAGCCCGCGGGTACAGCTTTGATCACGTCGAGTTCAAGTCGATGCTTTATGGAGGCTTGAACCACGAGACAAGGTTGACCCTGGGCTTGGTAAACCCAGACACGACCTCCTGGGAAGAGTTTGGGAACAACCTCCGTAGGGTCTCTGACCTGTTGTGAGAGGCTGATGCCCTGCGACCTCCCACCAAGGCACATAAGAAGGAATCCAGGAATTGGGAACCCGTGGCGGAGGTAACTTACTCCAATTACGGACCCCATTCCCAGCATAGAAAATCGGCCCCAAATTCCGTTCCTCGAGGGAATTGGAACTCGCACCCCACTCCCAGGCAGGACACGCAGTGGCAGGGAAGGGACTCCTGGAGTCAGACCACTGCCCCCAACCCACCTTTTCAGTTCAGTTCTCCCAGGGAAATGTCTGACGGGTATGAGCCCCCGGTCCAGCCGGCTCCCTCGGACAGAGGTAGGATTTGGGGGATGCTGCGAACAGCTGGTATAGATAGGACCCCCTTAGATGGGAAGCCCACTTCGAAGCTTTTGGAAGCTCTGGAAAGGCATTTGTTTGTGAGGGACCAACAGCCGGTCCAGGCCGTCACAAATGGCGCACCTCCAGCTGGAGGTCACTCTTCTTTGTATCTAGACTAGGGGTGCCCTCAGTCCCAGGATCTCACCCAGCGAGTTGCAGCTTGGCTGAAGCTCAACAGATGGGGCAGATCCAAGGTGACAGCAGACACTGGGACCCATCAGAACAACACTCCTGCCACCCCTCCTGCAGACAGTGGAGCAGCGCCAAAGATGCTGCTCCCAAACTGGATGAGGTAGGGTTAGCCCACTCCTGACGCTATCCGCTTGCCCGGATACGGCGGGGGGGGGCCCCAACCTAAGCCACCCAGAGAACGCAGGTGCCCAGGGCACACTAGAAATAGGCAGATGGCACCCCTTTCTGACTCGGCCCTGAGTGCAAATCCTGCCATCTCGGAGATTGCTGTGCTCTTGCAGCACCAAGAGGGATCGCACCAGGCTGAGATTCAGGAGGAAGCCCCCACAGAATCTGACCAGACACAGCAGCTTGCCAGCCAGTGTGAGTGTCAGGAGAAGGAGAGCACACTGCCAGCAGAAGCCAGCCCCACGCTTCCAAAGCTCTCCATTGTCCCTGCTCTGAGCCGCTGGTTAGAAACCAGCAGTTTCTCCCAGGATTTTCTTGAAGCAGTGGCCTGGAGAGTTCTCCCTCTCCATGCCGGCTCTCTGGGAAATCTCAAGGAAGACTGAGAATTTAGACAGCGAGAGGCTCCTGCCCAGCTGGAGCTGTCATGGAGCCGGGCTCGGCAGAGGGCCCGACCGCTGCAGAGGCTGCTGCTGGCGCGGGGGGGCCGGCCGCCGCGGAGGCTGCCGCCACTGCAAGGGAGGGCCCAGTCACTGCGGAGGCCAACGCCGACGCAGGGGAGGGTCCAACCTCTGTGGAGGCCACCGCCGCCATGGGAGGAGGCCCGGACATCTCAGAGGATCGAGTCACTGGCAGGCTCGCTGGGGGAGGTGGGCCCTGGTCCCAGCCCAGGGACTCCGCCCACCCACGGCTCAGACTCTGAGGAGACTGCCGCCCCTCCTCCCATGTTTCAGCAGTGGCGGTAAGGGAAAGAGGCGGTCCGCCGGTTCCGGCGGCTGATGGAGAAGCGGATGAGGACTGAGAGTTCCCAGCTGTGAGCCAAACTGGGACCCCTCAGCTGGGAACCCTCAACTGTAGGCCTGTGCCGGATTGGTCACTGCCGGTCCAGGGGATTATTTAGGTTGGGTGCTGGGCGAGGAGAATCACGGAGCAACAACCGTCAGCCTTCCGCGTTCTCCTCCGCCTGTGTCTGGACCCAGCTCCTCCTGCCAGTGACCGCGTCCAGCCTCCTTGCCGACCGAGTACTCTATTTGCGTTTGGGTGAAGTAACCTTCCTTTGTGTTTGGGTGAAGCAACCTTCCTTTGTTTTCTAAGTTAGTCTACTTGCCTACTGAGGCGTGACTTGTGTTTGGGACTGCTTACATTGAGCTAGGGCTCATCTGTGGGGGAGCTGTAACCCTCTGTTTGCCAGCTACCAATAAACCGTCAACCCCAGCCACTCGTCCTGCGTCTGCTTGACCCCCGCTCGCCGCTGACAGGAGCCCAGATTAGTAACAGCACTCGCCCTGGCATCGCCCAACTTGACTCCATGTACTCCCCTTTGCTGTAGTCCAGGCTGGGAGATTTCTAAAAGGGAGAGTCCCAAATGCCACATGGAAGCAGACCTGGCTACTGCCTCCCCCTCTGTAGAATTGTTTTGCTGCCACATCATTCTTCAGGAACCCAGCAGCACCTTGACTGTGACTCTGGTGATTGTACAGTGAGCCCGGGCTAGCTACAGCTCCGTTTCAGTCACCTACACACTGGGAGAGATAAGTTCTCAGGAGGCACTTGGTTTAGATGACAGCCTCCACTTTAAGAAATGGAAGGGTCAGCCGGTTGATCCTGCATCGGTGGTCATCTCCGAGCCAGAAGATCCCAGTGCCCAATGACCCAATGTGAGCCCTTTAATTTACCAGACCTCCTTGAGTGGCAAGGGAGTGCCAGCCCTTAATTTGTCCGAGATGCTTGTCTCAATCTACGAGGCATTAGACAATGGTTGAATGGCCCCCGGTTTGAGGAGCGGGGGTGGAGTGGCAACCTCTCCAAGCTCCTGGTTTTTGTAAATAGTTTCGCCTGGTTAGCTAGTAGCTTGTTTTAGAATTGTTTTGTTTGTTTTTTTTCCCTTTGCTAGCTCTTTCTTTTTCACTATTTTGGCCGAGAGACTAGGAGAGCCTCCCGGTTCTGAGGTAGATCGGGCCTACAGAGTCAGCCCTGATACCCTGAGTAGGGCAGGTCCAACCAGGACGCCTGCCATCCCTGACTTTGAAGGATGGTCTTGTGCATTGGCGTTCTGGGAAGTACGGGCGTAGCAACGAGGGTTTAACAACCCTCTCAGTAGAACCAGGTCTGACTCTGGAGTACCGAGCTACAGCCCAGGATGGTTTCTGCCTCGGAGAGACCTCTCTCCCTTTCTTTCTGCATGCTCGGACTGTTAGGGTGAGAACAGTCTTAGCCGTTCCTTAGTCGCAATTCAATTCGGCTGTGTAATTCAAAAGTATATGTCCACTCTCTGATGCCCCATAAGGGCCAGAGACCCACACAATTGGCAAGACGGTCGGCCCCGGTCCATTGTTTCCACTTTGCATATGTTAATAGAACATTTGCATACATAGACCCATCCATTCTGGACAATCTCCGGAAGCGTCAACGTCTGTCTGGCAATGAGCAAGCGTAGTCTGTGCTTGCTTTGGATTGGTTTTTATTTCTATCTTTCAACTGGTTTGGGGACCCTCACCGCCAGGCGAAGGCCAGAGTATAACCTAGTTCAGCTAAGACCAGAGCTCCATCTAGTAAAGCTGAGCACGATTCATGAAAAGACAGATGCATTACAGATGCAGTACAATCCCGGACTGCCCTCTAAATTTGCTCATCCATTGGTGAAATACTGGATGAAGCATGATTTGCTAGGCCTGAGCCACCATAGAAGGTACCCTCGCATGGAGGCCCCCTCTACCGAGGTGCGGTCCGACTGTCTTCCACCTTAAAGTGACCAAGATCTGGGACAGTCACCCATGTCTCCTCCATGCTAGCACCTTTTGCCTGGCATCTGTAAAACCCGCTGAGGTTCCCCATCATTATTAAAATTCGCAACCCAGATTCCACTCCTGATGGACTTCACGATGTTAATTTGCACTGAATATTTGCATTTGCCATAACCTCTGTCAGTCTTCCCTACTATCAAAAGTAATAGGTCAACGCTTCCAGACAGCCGAGGCCATCCCAGATATGGCCACCGCCCCAGAAGCACCATGGGTGTGTGTGTGTGTGAATCCAGCCACACCACGGCTCCAGTCAAGGTGCCCAGTCCGTGTCGACAACATGTTCCTGCTCCTGCAGTTGGGGTATCCAACCAGCCGCACCTCCAGCGAACCATCCAGAGTACAGCTGCCTGATTTCCTGTTTTGGACTGTTCCTGTTACCACTTTGCAAACCCATTCCTGAGGATTGTTCCTGTTGCCGCTTTGCAAACCTGTTCCTGAAAAGAGCTAGCATGCCTAGGCTAGCTCGACCCTGGATTGGAACTATTTTGGTGCCTGCATTTTTCCAGACTCCGAGTTCTCCTGCTTCCGGGGGGGGGGGTGCAGAGACTTTGCCCGTGCCTCACCTCCCCAGGACTTTGGACTTATGTTGCATTTGCTTCACCATTGGGTTTCTTTTTGCCTGCATCATCATTGGATTACCTTGTCTGCATAACCATTGAACTGCCTGCATCAATTCAGATTGCCTTCACTTCTCATTTGAAAATATGTTACGCGCATCATCATTGGACTACCCTGTGGAACTCTGCCCGCATTCAGTTTGTCTTCACTCTCCATTTGGATGCTGCCCGCATTCGCAGTTCAGAATTGTTGCCATTTTACATCCGTTTGTGCAGAATGTATTGCTTGCATTTCATCTGCTACTGTATTTTGTTGCATTTGTTTGTATACCATTAGAGTTAGGTTTCTTGTTGCCCGCTTTGCATTGAGTTTGTTGTTAGTTAGGGACTATTTTATTTAGACAGGAATGTTGCAAAATCCCTTGGTGTAATACGCCTCCGAAGATCTGTAGACCTTTATTCTGTTCTAAATTGTTTTTGAAATGTTTTATTGGAAAATAAACAATTTGTACCAAATTGCCCATTTTCGGGGGGGGATTGTTACCACGGCAATCTGATGTGGTCTTTGGTGAACTAAAGATATCATTTTGATATCACAATTCGGCCTTTTTCCTGCCATCACCTAAGTGTTTGTAAGGCTCCACCGAACAAGTGAGAAGCTAGGCATGGGTGATACTTTACTCTCATCAAAAGTACCAGATATAGCCAATTCTGCTTCAGGGGAAGCCATCCGACACAAACACCTTGATTACAAAAACAAAAGGACTCTCTGCTTGAGAAAACGCCCTGGCCAGCCAGGCACTTAACGGTTGAGCTAGCCGCATCTACATACCAGCTATACCATTGTCAAATTGGCTCATAATTCAATCATGTAAACTCTGACCTTTCGGAGTCTTTGTCTCCAGACCAAAACTTATTGTTCTCACCAGAAACCAGACTAGCCTGCGGTCACTCTTTCCCCTATAAAAGATCCCCCGTTCTGAGAGCTCTCTGAAACTCTCGCTGGACTTTGCTGAAATCACTTAAACTCTTGCTGAATAACTGGAACTCTCGCTGGACTATGCTGAAATCACTTAAACTCTTACTGAATCACTGGAACTCTCATCGGATCCCTTGAAACTCCCATGGGAACTTCCTCCTCGCCTTGCTGCCGCTTGGTCTAGCAGATTCCCCTTGGTCTCCACACTGGGTTTCCTCCTCTTCAATTGGTGTCTCCAGGACTTTGGACAGGTGGCGTATTGCCCATTCCCTAAATTCTCTTTCTTTCCTTTCTAGTTAGGAGTGCTTGTGTTTATTATTTTTGCTTAATAAATACTGTTAGTATTTTTGAAACTGCTTGACTCCTCACTGACCTGAACCGGTATACATAGGATAAAAGATCCTGCTGCGTTGCCCTGCCTCTCGTTAGCCAAGAGAGTGCTCCAGCTAATTTTCCCCATCTTTGCTAGATTTGTTTGGTATTTGGGCACCTCCTGGGACCCCCGATTTACAGGGTAACAGCACTGCCACCATTTCCTTCATCATTCTATTGCTTCAACATATTTGAAAACCCCTTTTCCTTGTTCCTTACTTGGCTAGCCAACCTCAGCTCATCTTGAGTTTTAGCTTACCTTACACTATCCCTGCAAGCTTAGGCTACACATCTGTATTCTTCCTTGGTGATTTGTCCTTCCTCCTATGCTTTATGCACACTCTTTTTTCTTTCACTACTCTTCAAGTTTACTGTGCAGCCACATTGGCTTTTTCAGATGTTTCCCATTTTTCTTCTTCCATGGAATGTGTTGAAAAACCCGCCAGGGCATGCCATCAATAGGAAAAACATCTCAGCCAACACGAGGCAGCGGGCTAACAGTCTTTATTGCGGGCAATAGATCAAGTAGCAGACTATTAAGTTACAGCGCAGCGAGCCATCTCCTCGTCCAGAGCAGAAAGGAAAGGAAACAAGAAAAAGGCACAGCCTGTTCAAAAGCCGTGTTTTTAAGTATACATATTCAATAACAAGGCGTTCCCTTAACCATAACAATGTTGCGGCTACAGGCAGCAGAAGACCTTGAATACGTTTAGGTTTCACACGGGAAGCGTTCACAGAAAGCTAGACTAAACAACTACAAGCAGCTTTGCGTTCTCACCCTCTAGTGGTAGGAAAATATAGAAGCCAGGAGTAACAACAGGTCCCATCATGCTTCTCAACCTGTGACACTCCCCTACTCCTTGCGAAATATTTTCAGCTACCTTGCTTTGGAGACTCCATCAACCCCAGTTTGCTAACGTGCTGACCAAATGCATTAGCAGGAAGTGGCTTGGTAAACACATCAGCCACGTTTTCTTCTGAAGACACATAGGTAAGGGACACTTTTCCTTCTTGTACATATTGTTTCACATTGTGAAATTTGATGTCAATGTGTTTTGATCGAGAAGACACCCGGTCAGACACTGCCATTTGAATGCAGGCTTGTGAATCACAACATATTTGTATTGGTAATGGCACAGACACATGCAGGTCTTGTAGCAACTGCAAGAACCAAACCAACTCAGTACAGAGCGCAGATAGGCTCACAAACTCTGCCTCTGCAGTTGATAAAGCAAGACAAGACTGTTTTTTAGCCTTCCAGTCGATTGCTACACCACTGTATTTGACAAGAAAACCAGTTGTGCTTTTGCGGTCCACAGTATCCTCAGCGAAATCACTGTCTGATGAACAGACAAGGTTTGGCATCTGATCAGGACAAATGCTTAGGCAATAATCAAGGGAACCCTTTAGGTACCTGAGTACCCTTTTCACACCCTGCCAATGATACTGGGTTGGCTTAGCACACGCTCTGCCCAGAATGTTGACACTTAAAGCAATATCAGGCCGGCTAGTACCAGCTAAGTACAAAAGGCTCCCAATGACAGACTGATATAGGTGTATATCAGGAAATAATTCCTCACAGGTATTTTTCAAAAAACCTGGCACCATTGGAGTTTGTACCGGTTTGCAGTCAGACATTTGACACAATTCTAACAATTTTACAATCTTTTGTTTCTGACACAGCAGAATACCTTTTTCAGTTCTCTGTACTTCAATTCCAAGAAAGCTCTGTACTGGGCCTAGGTTTTTCACCTGAAACCTTTTCCCCAGCTCTTTCTCAAACACTTGCACTTGTTTTTGTGTAGCACTGACCAAGCACAGATCATCCACATATGCAAGGAGAATTTCCAAACTCTCCCCTTTCCCTCGAACATATACACAGGGATCAGCAAGGCAAGGATCTTGCAAGAACCCGCGTGCCACTAGGCGCGCTTTATATTTCACATGCCCATCAGCAGTGGGTTTCAACTTGTAGACCCATTTGCTGTCAATTGGCTTCACACCCTTGGGCAAATTACAAAGAGAATACACATCATGCTGAATAATGGAATCCATTTCATTCTGCATTGCATCCCACCAGGGTTCTGCCTGTTGCTCAGGCATTTTCACAACATCAGCAAAGCACTGAGGCTCACAGTTTACAGCGCACACACGAACTGCGAGAGACTCAGGGAAAAACGTTTAGGTGGAATGCCTTTCGTTTTTCTTTGAGACCGTCTGGGGATGGGACGATCCTGCAAAGGTTCGTCCCTGTCCTCAGCACTGCGAGACCTTTTCACTGAGCCTTCGCGTTCTCTCTCCCCTGTGCAAGACCTTCGCACATCACTTACAGCTCTTCTCCTCCACGCGCCTCTCTCCTCTTCTGTTTCAACCCTTGAGGAACTGGGAGCGGAGGCTGGGAGTGGAGCAGAGACTGAAGGCTGCAGTGGCTGAGAAGCTGGCAGACCAGCCACAGGGAGAAAAACTTCAGACGCTGCCTGAACACGCGACCAATTAGCGTGTTCCTCAAAAGAGGCATTCCTAGACACCACACAGGAATTGCCACCAGCGTAAAAACGATACCCCTTGCAGTTGGGCTCATAGCCAACAAAACGCATACGCTGGGCCTTAGGCTCCCCCTTCCTTCTTTGCCCCTTGGGGATGTGCACCCAAGCAAAACTCCCAAAGACTCTCAGATGTGCAATGGAAGGTTGTTTACCAAACAAACACTCATAGGGAGTAGTATTAACCACAGAACTCCACAGCCTGTTGTGTATGTAACAGGCAGTCAGAATTGCCTCACCCCAAAAACTCAGAGGCAGATCTGCATCAAGCAGCAAACTATGCATTCGAGTCTGCAGAACTCCTGCATTCCGCTCAGCCACTCCATTCTGATGAGGAGAATAGCCGGCAGTCGCCCTGTGCACTATACCCTGTTTTTTGATCCATTGTTGCAAGTTCTCCGACAGGAATTCCATTGCTCTGTCGGTTTGAAGCTTTTGCAGGGAATAACCAAATTGCCTTTCAACCAAGGAACACCAGTTCTTGAGAACTTGACACACATCAGACTTTAGTTTCAACAAATAGCAGAAAATGAACCTGCTAAAATCGTCTACGAGAATGACGAAATATCTAGCTCCCCTAGGGAAGGTTTACTCATAGGACCCACAATATCACAGTGTACCAACTGAAATGGGGCGGTTGGTACACGAAAACTAACTCTCGGTGCTGGGAGTTGTTTAGATTTAGCTTGCTTGCAAATAGCACAGTCAAGAAAGACATTACAAGGCTTCAAAGTACACCCTTTACAACAACCAGCAAGCCTCTTTAACACAGGAAAGCTTGCATGCGCTGCGCGCCGGTGGAGGAGATGAAGGCACTCATCATGTTGTGGGACATTGCCATACACATTACACACAGTGTGTCGTGGCTCAAGAAAGAACAGCCTCCCTTCTCGTGTAGCCACAGCACATACCACCCCATCTTTGAGGATTTTACCTTGCTTCCCATAGAACTCAACCTTGAACCCTGACTCTGTTAGTTGCCCCACAGAAAGCAAACAGAAATCAAGAGAGGGAACAAACAAAACATTTTTCAAACCCATGTCAAGGGCAGGGACAAAAGCTACACCTTCGCCACAAACTTTAGCCTTTGTCCCATCAGCTAATGTCACAGAGGAAACACTGGCAGAATCCAAACAGTCAAATAAATCTTCAGAATTGACCAGGTGCTGGGAACAGCCGCTGTCTAGAAGCCAAACGGAATCACCTGCCTCCTCAGAGTCTGAAATAGCGTCTCCCACAGCAACAGAAACTCTCAGCCGTCCTCTGGCCCGACCTCCTCTGCCTCCTCTGCCACGGCCCCTGGCACCGGCGCCTGTGAAGCTTTGCTCCCCTTGCTTCAGGAGCGGGCAATCACGCTTCAGATGAGAAGCAGACCCACAGCGAAAGCACCTTCGCACAGCGTGGGCTCTCACCAGCCCCTCCTGCCTCGCCTCAGCAGCCGGAGAACTTTTTTTCCCAGCACAGGCCTCTGCAGCTGGAGCCGGCTGTGTGGGAGTCTCTGCATTCCTTGCGCGCTTTTCCTCTTCTTCCAGCAGACGAGCAGAAACCAAAGGAACGGTTAACTCCCTCTCTGGCATGGATTGAAGAGAGGACACCACCAGATTCCAGGAACTATCAAGAGAATTCAAGATGCAAAATACCTTGTCACTTTCAGGCAACACTTTGCCTCTCTCCCGAAGTGACGAAAACAGCTCCAACATCTCAGCCAAATGCTGCCTCACCGGGACACCGGGGGCCAGTTTCATCCCATATAAACGGGCGCACAGGGCGTACTTGGCGGCTGCTGATTGACTCAAAAACAACTCCCGCAGCCTCGCCCAGGCCTCATGAGGGGTGGCAAGATCCCTGATATGCGTGAGCTGGTCATCCTCCACAGCCAGAAAGAGGACAGACATGGCACGCCTCGTTGCCGCTGCTATCTCCGCAGCAGTCCCCTGCAGAGTTGGGGGAGCTGTGAAAGCACCCCACAGCCCCTCAGCTTGCAAATACTTTTCCATGCGAGCTGACCATGCCAAGTAATTAGTTGCATTTAGCTTAACGAGAGGCAGGCCCCCAGGCACCACATGAGCCATTGTAAAAACACCTCAAAAAACACCTCTCAAAACCATCCTCTGCTACCATGTTGAAAAACCCGCCAGGGGCATACCATCAATAGGAAAAACATCTCAGCCAACACGAGGCAGCGGGCTAACAGTCTTTATTGCGGGCAATAGATCAAGTAGCAGACTATTAAGTTACAGCGCAGCGAGCCATCTCCTCGTCCAGAGCAGAAAGGAAAGGAAACAAGAAAAAGGCACAGCCTGTTCAAAAGCCGTGTTTTTAAGTATACATATTCAATAACAAGGCGTTCCCTTAACCATAACAATGTTGCGGCTACAGGCAGCAGAAGACCTTGAATACGTTTAGGTTTCACATGGGAAGCGTTCACAGAAAGCTAGACTAAACAACTACAAGCAGCTTTGCGTTCTCACCCTCTAGTGGTGGGAAAATATGAAGCCAGGAGTAACAACAGGTCCCATCATGCTTCTCAACCTGTGACAGAATGTTTCTGTATTGTGGTTATAGCAGTTCCTTCATCATGAAATCAATGAAGAGATTCAAACTGCTTGAAGCCTGAGCTGGTGCTGGAGGCCCAAGAGAAAATTCTGGATAGCCTATGGGAGTTTGGAGATGTGACACTATGAGGGCAATCCACCTCTCCTTGACCCTCAGCACCAGATGTAGTTACATCCAGGTGGTTAGTGTGCTTGGCTGGTTCCAACAGAAGCAGCAGCCACGGGATTTACAACCAGACCCAATTTTACATGTTATGGAATTCTATCCGCTTCTATGTTTGGTTTTTGCTTGTTTGCTTGTTTTTTTGCCAAAGCTCAGGAGTTAGCAGATGCCAGCAACGATTTCAGGGTCCAAATATGCTTGAAGATGAGAAAGATGGTCATGGGAGACAGGCAAACCTACAGTGGTGAGAGTTCCATGCCACCATCCATCCTGACGGGCATTTGGGAAGAGCTATGATCCTCAGCTTATGAGGCTGCTTTATTTCATGCCCTAGTTTTGACAAGATTTTATGGGGGCACTTAGAGTTATTTGTGGCTCCTAGAAGAGAGAATGAATCCAGAGCTGCCTTGCAGCTTAGAGATAATCAGGTTGTCCAAAACTGTGGTAAGTATTACTCTGCAGAGGTCTGAGACTGATCAGAAGGAAAGAGAAGTGGACTTACACCTTCAACAACATAGCAATGTTTCATCTTGCCCAGTAAGGGCATTGCAAGGCTTTTGAGACGAGGTTGAGACTTTGGCAGGGCATTATTTTTGCACATCTGCACCACTTTTCTTTGACTAAATACCAGTTTTGGACATTTGCAACTAAGGCCTTAGAAAGATTAGGCTTGGGGGAGCACAAATTTGAGACTAATTCTTTCAGGAGAGGGGTGGCTTCAACTGCTGCTGTCATGGTCTTTGGTACTCAGAGTATTCAGTCAATAGGCACGTGGCAATCTCCAGTGTACAGGTGTTATATGCCCCTCCTTAAGTGTTAGAGATCTTCTTTCACGTTCAAAATCTTGTCTTCTTTAGGTTTGGGAAGGCAGCTGGACTGGAACATGGTGCTGCTCTGCAGACACAATGTGATTTACTGTGCTGCCTAGCAAGCATAGAACAGTAATTTTGGATCCCAGTGGGGTCTGAAAAAGTAGGCCACCATTGAATTGTTGGGGAGGCAGTGCTTGCACAGGTTACTATTACTGCTTTTAAAGCAGAGTTAAGTGTCAACAGTCCCCAGTATTTGTCATTCACTTGTGTTAGGACCTGCGTCTGGCTACCAGTAATGGTATGGTTTGGATGGCCACCTATCTAATTGGCATCACATTTAATTGGCAATATGTTTTAATTGGCTCGGATATCAAAACCAAACCTGAAAAGTGATTGAGAGGTCAAACTGTCTGAGGAAGAAATCTGACTGTGAACATGAGAGGGAGAGGCAGGTCAACCTAAACACCCTCCAGGTAAGACTAAATCATTTGTCAGGAAAAATGATCTTTGTTCCTGTGGACAATAAGCTTAAAGTAGAAGCTGGAGTTTCCCAAAGGACACAATTGTGAGAAGCCCACCAGGACACTGACTGACAGATAGCCGTCCCCTATGCACATGGACTCCTTCCTCTTTCCTCATAACACCCACAACAGACAGCTATTACAACACACATTATGTCTTTATCACCCAAACACTGAGAACATTAGTGGGTTGATAGTCCATTGTATGCATTGGAACTCCCATTGTTCCACACCTGGAACTGCACATATCTTCTATTGCCACAGGCTACTTTTGGACTACAAATACCTCTGATTCCAGGATGTCCAGTACAGTCTCTCAAAGGTCTACCCATCACTCTGTCCATCCAGCTTTTGAATGAGAACTGTCCTTAGGTCCTACCTAAGCTAAGCCACATTTCAGCTTCTTCACTATTCTTCTGGACTGGTAATTATAACCCCAAACCTCAGCCTCTCTAGCCATAATTTTTTCCTCCCTTTATCCTTCAGTTAGCTCTTGTGTGAATGTTTGACTATTTATATCTTGTGTGCATGCATGAATGAATTCCCCTCAATGCAACACATTGGCCCTTTCCACACGGGGGGCGGCGAAACGGGGGAAACGGGGCGGCGCACGCGGGGAAGGAGCTTACCTTGAAGCGGGGTGCTCCGTCCCCACAGGGAGCAGCGCGAATTCGCTGCTCTAAACATTGGTGGCGCTCAGCGGCACTCGGCGGCAGCTGGCAGTGCCCAAAGTGGCAGCCGGCGGTGCTCCGCCAATCGGGGCAGTGCACCAGCCGGAAGCCCACCCCCGGGCAGCTCTGCAGGGACGTGCTAGCATGTCCCTGCAGTTCTAAATGGGGCACTGCGATGGAGTAGTGCGCACAAGTTTTAAAAAGACCACTTGAAAAGTGGTCTTTATAAAGCACGGAGCGCCACCCCCACGGCCGCACGAGAACAGTTTGAGGTCTAGAACCTCTTCTTTTTTCACTGCTCTAGCACACCCCGCGGTGTAGATGACCTCCGTGTCCGGTCATCACAGCGTGGGGTTTTACCCCTGTGTGGAAATGGCCATTGAATCTCTAGCTAGTTCTTTCCTGTGTGAGCCCATAAAGATTGGTAGAAAGATCTCACTAAGCTGCCCCCCTCTCATTAGCCTCCTGATTTTGAGCTAATTCATTCCCCACTTTTGCAAGGATATATTGGAATCACAGGGTGGCCCTCATGGCCTCATTTTGGGGTAACACCTGGGGAGTAGGATTAACTTGGGTCTGCTGAAGAAGAAGACCCTTGTTATTCACGCTATCAATTGCTTCCTGCTGATACAAACTCTGTGGCCAGGGGTGAAAGTCTTGTGGTCTTTCACCTGTACGCCACACCAGATCTGGTACAAAGAGGGGAATTCCCACTGCTTGGATAGGGCACAAAAACAAGGGAACAGGGAGGTCCAAAAAGCTTTGGGTAAGGACCTGGGGGAAATTTTAGCTCACCATAGTTTTTGAAAAACTCAAATTCTACAGGTCTGATTGTATTCACTTATCAGAGCAGGGTAATGTTCTGTTCCTCTGTGACCTGAAAAAGGGTTGTGCAAGCCATGGTGGCTGTCTTGGTGGAGGAAAGAGGCCAACCAGACACTTGCCTCTTGTCCATGGCAGTGGTGCAGGAAGAAAGTAATAAGCATGGTGAGCACCACTGAGCACTCACTTAGTGAAGGGGGGTGGTCTCTGGAATTGTCCCTTCTCGGCCTACTTCGTTAACAACTGGAAATCCTTGGGTCTGGCCCTCACTGAAGGCAATGAAACCTAATTTTGGAATTTGTTGCAGAGAGGCCTTTCCAATAAGACATGTGAGCCTTCCTTCCTCAATTACACCTGAGGTTTGGGTTGCCCATTTTAGGCACTTTTTCAGAAGTGATTTAACTATGTTGCACATTACGACATAAATTGCCTGAATGGTCACCTGTCTCTCTTGTTGAAATTAAAAATCTGATTTCTACTCTCCGGAGTGGCAAGGCTCCTGGAGAAGATATGATTCCCCCTGAGGTGTTTAGAATAGACATTGAGTGGTGGTCACCTATTCTTGCAAAATTGGTTACATATATCAACTTAACTGGCAACTTTCCTTCAGGGTGGCAAATGAGCATTGTTGTGCCAATTTTTAAGAAAGAGGAGGTATCCAACCCACAAACTACAGATCCATCAGTCTGTTGGATGTGGCCTCCAAACTTTATGCACAGTATCTTCTGAACAAGCTGCTTGAATGGGATAATAATCACTCTATTATCCATGAGGAACAAGCGGGTTTTAGGAGAGGTAGAAGTACCCTGTATCAGGCCTTTCTATTGCAGCACCTTGTACTTAAAATCATTAATGGTTCAAATAAGTTTATTTATGCAGCTTTTGTGGACTTCTCATCAGCATTTGACTTGATAGATAGGCAACATTTGTGGTATAAACTGGCAAAAACTAATATTGATAAAAGATTGTTGTGGCTTATCCAGCTGTTACACCAGGATAACTCTCTGCAGGTGAGAACAGGTTTAAATGGTGCTTTAACACAATCTGTTCACATTAACTGGGGTGTGAAACAAGGTTGTATTTTAGCACCCTTTTTATTTAATTTTTATGTTAATAATTTGATACCAGAAACGACCTCCCCAACATTCTTCCCCCCAGCTATTAGCAATCACAAGATCTCAATCTTGCTTTATGCTGATGACCTGGTCTTGCTATCCGTGAATAAAATCAGTCTTAAAAGGATGCTAGCCAAATTTGGGAGGCTATGCAAAGAGGAACAGCTGGCTGTCAATTATACAAAAACCAAGATTAAGGTATTTGGGAAGAGATCCTCCAAGTACATATGGACACTCGATGGACATCACCTAGAACAGGTGCACTCATTTAAATACCTGGGGTTGTACTTCGATGAGAAGCTTTCCTGGAAACAGCATTTAGAAGCCACTAAAATCTCAAGTACCAGATCTATTGGGCAATTCAAACGATTCTTTTATTCTAGAGGGGGACAGTTAATAAATCCTGCTATTAAGGTCTTTACAGCTAAAATTATTGCACAAATGTTGTATGGAGCTGAAATTTGGGGAAAAGATGCCAAGCCTGATTTAGAAATTGTGCAAAATAAATTCATGCGACAGATTTTGGCACTGCCTCCTGGGGTTCCAGCGGCCCATCTTAGGGCTGAGCTGGGCTTACCCTCAGCTGCAGCTAGAATCGACCTGTCTTTCTTAAGATTCTGGCGCAGATTAAATGGACTTGAGGATAACTCCCTCAGCAAACTTTGTTGGTTAGAGGAACACAGGTCTGGAGGTTGGGCACAATTGCTCCAAGATAAGTTAAAGACCTACGACCTTAAAACAGGGAATTATTTAAAACTCAATCCTCGTGATCTTAAAAACTGAATCTTTGATCAGGATGCCAGGCAAGACAGAGCATCCATAGTTGGTGCAAAATTCTCCATCTGGTACCCACAGATCCAGATTAATCATGCAAAGCCTCAGTACTTTGAAACCTT